>JAZGTK010009584.1:0-17144 GCA_036877625.1 Ambastaia sidthimunki | reverse complement strand
TTTTTTTATACTTTACATTTATTGCAACATTATTGTCAGTATTGAATACATTTATACGTATTGAATACGCATTTCAATGATGTGAACAGTGTGTTGTCAGCAACTTTTGTTGTGGTAAAGTATCCAGCAGCCTAGATGTCTGTTAACCTGAGGAGGTGATGAGTGTTCAATCAGTCAGTGTTATATGGAGTTATGGAGCCACACTGACACCAGTCATTAGTAGAAATTGCCACGTCCCAGAAATGGTTACTGTGAATAGGACAGGAAACTTTCTCCAGATCATGTGAAACGAGCACACTCACATTATTAATGTGCCTGTGCTGGTCTCCCGTAAACAGTGTTATTTTGTTGTTAATCTTACTAATGATATCCCAAAAGGATGCCTGCTTTATTCTGTTTGGGTTTCCTGCAGGGCTCTCTATTAAGAAGAGGAAAGTTTCGTCTGAGACAAACAAATTTATTGCTGAAATGCAAAAACTGACCCATAACGAGTCTGTACTTTCAGAGGAACATCAAAAGAAATATGAAAATTTTTCCTCTCGTTTTAATTTTCACACCCTGTACCACACACGCAGCTACACTTTAACTTTTCAGCGGATGTAATGTTGGAAATCCTGATAGTATTGGGCTACTTGACATTATCCTATTTATTGTAGTAATTAAATTAAGCAATTAATTCTCTAAAAGCTCGTATTGGGAAATATGTGAAGCATCTATTCCTAGATCCTTCCTGCCTTGTAGTCATCACAGGCTTTATTTTGCGGTAAAGGAGGTTTCCTCAGCATGTTCTCCCTGGTGTTTGAGTTTCATCAGTGTTCAGGCCTATAAGATGAGTGAGTCAGCACAGTTATTAGCTGATCTCAGAGCTACCTTTCCTCAACCTCACCGCTCCCTCAGCACCATGCTATCTCTTCTATCCATCACCTCTCAGTGTCTCTCTCCCTCTCTCTCAATCATCTCTCTGCCATCAGAGTTTTTTGTAAACCAACAGTGTTTTTAGCCTTTAAAACCAGCATGAAAAGCTTGTAGCATGTAGCACCATTGAAAGAGCTTAAAGTTGCCCTTGCCCTCTTGCTCATTTTTCACTCTGTCTCTCTCATTCTTCCTTTCCAGTAGTTCTCGTTCCTTCACAAGCTCTGGACAGAATGTTAACCTCAGCTTTGTAAGCCTTGATTAGGGGACAGTAAATCCTCGGTCGTGGGCTTCCTCCAGCACACTGCTAATGACACAGAGGCTTCCCTTTATATTGTTGTTAGTGCTTGAAGTAGATTTGTAGTGCCTGCCGGTTCTGCTCCTGTTGTGGCTTTATTGTTGAGAGAGAAAAGTTAAAGCACCTGTTATTAGCCTTGACCTTGGAAAATAAACAAGACTGAACCCTGCAGCTGGGCTGACCAGCTGTATATATGAGATTTTAACTGACTTAAACTCAAAATGAACACCTGCAAGCACCAAATGTAAGAAAGACAGTTAACCAGTGACGTATGGTTTAATTAGATGTTTTTTTTGTGATGTTATGTGATGTCTCTACTGTTTTATTAAAAGATGAAGAAAACATACTGTACAGTTTCATGCCTGGTAATAAATATTAACAGTTGTTTAAATGTGGTATAATAATAATTTTGAATCCTGCTTGCACTGTTAAGAAGCAAAAATTTCCCAAAGTTCCCGTCTCCAATTTTGTGGACTCATCTTGCAAGTCACATTATTAGACTCAGTTGACTAATTAATATAAGAGCTGAAGTCTCAGTCGAAGTTAATCAGAGCATAGCTTAACTGAGGAACCCTTTGAGGGGGAAGTAACACAGGTTTCTCGCTCAAGATGTTTCCTCATCAACCCCCTTTGAGGGTGTTTGTCCACTGTAAGACCCATATATCCATACTCATGTCTCTGTTGAGTCAGAGTTCTGACCTCCTTGTGTCGCGATCATCCATACGGCTCGTATCAATAAACTTAAAGCCGTACACCATGTGAGCGATACGGCAGCACGACTGCGTCCGCATCCCCACTGATCCCCCTAAGACACTGCTGGCGCTTTGAAGTCCAGACTTGAAAGGACTACAGTGCAGAAGAAGACAGAGAGCAGTAAACAGTGATTATGTGGAGATTAATGAAGCTGAACACATGCTGATGCCTTTCTGCCCCCGGACAGCAGCAGCAGTCAGTTTGTTTGACCCCAGCAACACTTAAATGCACCTGTTCATACCTGAGCACACCTGCAAGATACACTTCAAACAGTCCATATGTGCTTAAGCAAATGTGATAGGAAAAACAAGATAGTGATTTAATGCTAGCAAATAAATTATACTTGTTAGTTAAAACCTTAATTAGGTCTTGATAGTTGTGAATCAACAAAATATTTACATTTCCAGTTTGTTAGGAGTTTTGTTTGTTTGCTTATTGGTTTATTACTTTCTTCCTTTTTGCAATAAAGATTAATGATTTACATGAAAAGTAATTTAAAGAACAGTTGTGTGATTCATTGTTTGTGCTTGTTTCATGCATGTTTATGTATGTGGATAAGCCTTTGTGACTTGCTTTGCCGGAAATAATAACGTCATTTTTCAAAGTGTCTAAAGTTTTAAAGTTGACATAGCAACCCGTGGCAGTAACTTCAGTGCATTGTGTTTAATAGACTTTATATCCAAGATTTCTGTGAGTTGAGTGTGATTGCTGGACTTAATATGTTGCTTGTCAAAATATTGAATTTTAAATAAGACCGCTGGAGTTCAAACAATGTGAAGTAGGCACAGTTGCCGCCTACACACTATAGAAGAAAAAAATCGAGAAAACTAAAAAAATTACATTAAACAAGTTTACTTTGTGGCATAGTACAATTAAACAAATTCATAAGCTGAGGTTTGTTTCAGATAAGTGGATAGATAAATCAAGAGAATTGTGATCCATTATCTTGGGTCACAGAAGTCTTTTCACCAAAAACTAAGCAGCATGCCCATAACACATAACACGCCATAACACATTTTTTTTCTCTGGTTTCTTTTTACAGTGTCTGCCCAGATCCTGAAAGCCAGCCTGGACACTATGGAACGTCATATCCAGAGACTGGAGAACGACATCCAGAACTTCCCTAAGACTGATGACAAACAGGATAAGTTTGTTGAAAAGATGTCCATATCCTTTGAGCACATTTACAGTTTTTTTTAGGTGGATGAGAAGAAGGGAGATGTTCTGCTGTTTGTGTGTTGTACTGCACATGCTAGACCTTGATTTGGCATTGCCGTTCCAATCCAGAATTGGGACACAGGCGAACTTATTACCAATGGGATGCGATTAGTATTTTGAGGGTATTATAGTATCTGGGAGACTCTGCCTCCAGAGAAATGGATGGCTGTCTCAAAGTGAGATGTTTATCAGCGGTCTCCTCATCTCTCCAGCTCTCCAAAGGGAGTTCAGCCTGGGAGCTATTTATACTGCACAACTCCTCTCCTCGCAGTGTAATGGAGGGCTTCTTAGCCAGCTGTATGTATCACCCCATGCTGTTTTCATCTCCTAACCAGCCACAGGCCCCTTCTCATGAACCTTCCAAGGGCCATCACCTCCCAAAGTGCCTCTCCTATTTCGATAACAGAACGCGCTCACTCCGACGCAAATTCTCATCACTTTTAAATCGAGTTAGATGCTGCGGTGCTTCTCTGATTTAGATGGACGAAAAAGTTAGACGATTGTTTGACTTATCTTTTTGACATGTAAGTGTTTATGTTCCCAAAGAGAGCTGGTATGAAAAATCGTTCTGATTTAAAGAAGTTTGACTCTTGCGCGAGTTTTCTGTTCTGAGTGACACCCTGACGTTTATATTCCCACAGCGAGTTCTGCCATCCTCCGCTGTGTTATTAACTATGAGTAAGAACCATTAATCAATGACTTATCAAGTCTGAAAGTCTTCCCATATGTTCTCGTAGTGCGGGAAAGACAGCAATTAACCTTATTTTAGCTCTTTGTTCACAAGCTCAGCGATGAGATTTATGGGGGGCTTACTCTGCACTTTGGGTGGCATAAGAGTAATAGCTCCAGCACGCATTAAAAATCTGCTCAGAGTCAAAGAGGGCTGCTTAGGTTTGTATGATTTAGGAACAATGAGTTTCTCGTTGCCTGCAGTGCGACACGAAAAAAAAACAAGCCAGAATACCTTTGTGGCCTCAGTGACGGTATTGATTAGCCGGACTCTGGGAGGATTGGAACTTGACTGAAGGGGAAATAGAGAGCCGCGTATCCACTGCAGGCATCGAGGCCTCACGCCTTCCCCCGAGGATTGTAAAAGCCTACCGGGCACAAACACCTCGTCTCTGTCTTACCTGATCTCTCATCAGAGCCGTCGCACAGCCTGAGCTGAATACGGTCACATCCATTTGATGATTCGAGTGGAGGTTTTTCTTTAGCGGGAAAAAGAAAAGAGAGAGAGAGCGGCTGGTGAAAAGAAACAACTCCGCCCCCATTGTGCACCAGTCGCGATTCGTTTTCAGGGCCGTCGGAGCCCGGCTACAGAGATGCTGACTGACAGGGCGTTCAAACACAGCTGCGCCGCTCCTTTGCGCATCACAGGGCAGACATTGTCACAGAACTAAAGAAGGCCAAAAGCTGTTTCACTCGGCCATTGTGGACTGCAGGATAGATGCTTGAGAGGGAGTGATTGAATTTGTGAATGCGGAGGTACACGAGCGTGCGTGCACGCATGTGTTTTTTTTTCTAGCTGCACTTCAGTGCTCTCCTAAGCAACAGACGTTTCTGTCTCCTCTTTATGTGTTTGACCTCAATGTGACCTTTTGACAAATGAGTTTCGGTGCAGTGATGCTATTTTACACAGTTAAAGAAGCTTTTAAAAAAACGTTTAAATTAGCCTCACAGTTAAAGCTTGTTTAAACGGGGTGGGAGAGATCATTTGTGCGAATAAGAAAATAGACAGATGTTGTCTTGTTTACAATGTGTTTGTTGCCTGTAGATATTCGTTCAGAATCTCTACTCCAGGTGGGCACTGTCAGACTCCTCAGGTTTCATCCCTGTCTGTGCACTGTAGCCTTGAGATCCATGTGATTTAATCTACCCTGAAATCACATTATTCTGTTTATTTATTATTTTTTATTATTTAATTTTTTTACTCTGTTCTGCTGTAGGGAGACCCCACACAACACGATTGTGCCGTTTTATATGCAGAACATTTGTTTCTCTTCAGTTTTCATGCCAGCTCAAAACAGCAGATTTAGAGGCCTGCCTGTGAGATAGAGGAGAATGAACTAGTAGCAAATTTCATGAGATAAAAAGGCATTAACTAGAAAGAGAGAGAGAGCAGTGGAGGAATTTTGCCTAGGTAGGTGTCTGCTTTTTTTGAATGTAATAATGGCTGTACACATTTCACACCCTTCAGAAACTGTGGAGGTGACATTTTGCAATATTAAAAATTTTCACTAAATATGAGAATGTCATATTAGATTCACATTAAGGCGCTTAAGACTCTGGAACAAATACGCATTTATTAGCTTACATGGCGATGCACAGTTGATATATTGATTCATTAAATAAAAATGATTGTGGCACCATATCAGGGTCTGTTTAAAATTGCACTCGGCACACTGTTGCAAAAGAGAAATAAACTCTTGATATAAGGGTTAGTTTTTACAGTCAAATAAAGGGATTCCTTTTATTACCCAAAGTTCAACATTTTCGTGTTGTCTTGCATTATGAAAATCTGTGAGAGTATGTTTGTTTTAAGTATTAAGCTATGGGAGACCAGTTGTAGATGCATTGTGGGTATTTGAAAAAAAAGAAATTGACTCTCACTGGCTTGTGTAGATTATTTTAAACAGCGTTTAGTAACAAAGATTTCTGTCTCTGTGCATCATAATTCACACTACTTGCTAACAATAAAGGTTTTTCTTCTTTATTTCTTTGCAATTTAAATGTTGTCAAACACTCTGAAGAATATTATCAGTTGTTTGCTTTTTGAAAAAAAATCTTCATAAAGGCATTCGCTGTCTGGAGACTTTTTCATTATATGAATGCATTTCATATACACCAGATACAGCAGCATACATTAAAACCATGTAGTTATTACAGTTGCACTCTATAAACTGATCTCAATAACCAGTAAAATGCAGTCGAAGCATCTCATATTGGTACGAATGCTTTGTTTTTTCCACCATTACTGTAATGTATGCAAATGTGTGAGTGGGGTGTTTGTTCAGCAGTTTAGTGATATCTATCTATCAGAATTAATGGAACCCCACAAAGGCTTTTAAATGAACTAGAGGCCCCGGGAGAGCTGTAACTCAGCAGTGGGACGGTGCTGGTGGTGTGGGGAGTGCTGTCGGTGGCCTGCCTGGGGACCAGGCGTACTGGGAGCTTAATGGAGAGCGGAAGGGTTACAGCGAAGTTGAGCGTCCATACTGAGCTGTGATGAATGAGGAGGCCTGTCTAATAGATCTCACTCTGCTGTAATTCAACATGCTGATATTTTACTTAACCTTTGTGCTGTCTGGGGAATGAGAAACACCAATCATCTGGCCAATTTCTCCCACAACCACAAATTTAATGACACAGAACATGCAGGAGCAGAATAGTTCAAATGAAAACAATGCTAGTTCTGTAAAAGGGACATAGACACGATTTCAAACAATATTTCAGTTTCCTGATTTCAAAATGTTGTGGACTGTAGGCCTGTGATAGGCTTATGTTTACATGCCCTTCACGTGGATGCCGTTTGATATATGTTGATATATGCTCATTATTGTTTAATCTCATTAATTGAAATACGCAAAACATTCTTTTATTATCAGCTGAAATATTATAAAGAAATCTCCAAACAAATTATTTTACAAGGCACTTTAGATTAATAAATCAAGTAATTGCTGATATAATAATAATTTTGAAAGAGGTGCCAGCTCACAGCTGAGATATGGTCGCTTATTTGTTCAGATTCTCATAATTAATGCGGGTGTAAAACAGAAGGCTTCCCTTTTACTTGCCAAGCTGTAAACATACCGCTCAGATGAGAGGGCGCAGTCCCCTTAAAGACTCCCTGAAGCTTTGCTTTTTATTGTGCCTCTCTTTAAAATGCCTGCAAACAAATCATCTCTTGCAGCTACAGAATACAATGCCTCGTTAGCCAGGAAATCACCAACCAAGGGAAGTGCTAGACAAGTCAAGCTGGTCATTCTGTAGGAAATGTGTGATTTACTTGTTTTCCTAACCTCTGTTTTTAGACGACCACGTATTTAGTTGACTTAAGCCTGCTCACATAAACAGTCGTTCTTCAGGGGAGAAAAATATTGGAGGCCATTGTTCTTTTGTTCACGATGTATTTCTTTCTGAAAGGCTACGCTTGCCATGCCAGTTTTAGAGTGTAGAGCAGCACTCAGCGGAGCTGTGTGACACATGATTCCAACCATAGCACCCCTTACGTGTTGTATTCTGGCACACATTCCTGTTGCGTGTTTTAATACCTGCTGTGGAAATGCGGTTCCTGTTGCTTAGGGCAGCGGTGTGCATTGGGTTCAGAGGAGCTGCAGGAAAGCATGTCAAGCGACTGGTGTAAATGTTAAGTCATAGGAGGGTTCCTAGAAAGCTCTGCACGCATGACTTTTTGCATGTTTGGTTGCTGCTGAAGATGGTGTAAACAGAGGTGAGGAACGGTCAGCACTCACTGTTTTACCTTTGGGCCTGAAGCTGTTAATGAGTTGATGAAGATGTGTTGGCAGCAGCCTCCGTAGCTGTTTTAGCATCTCGCTCTTGTTTACGCCTCAGTTTAGTCTCAAACCTCTGTTAATTTTGGAATTAGGTCACCAGAATGTGGTGACATCCACCGCTGCTAATGTTTACCTCACAGTAACTCTCTGCGATTCCCTGTAGCACTAGTGAAATTTGCTTGAAAATAACAGAGTGGACAAATCACGAATTGAATTGTAGGTCTCCCAGTTAAACTAAAATTTATATAGAGCTGGGCTACAAGTTAACTGATGAATTGTTTAGGCCGGGTTTGTGTTGTCTATAGAGGACAGCATTGTTCAGAAACAATGGCTAACTTTAATTTACCACGTGTCTCAGGAGACATTAAGATTTTAATTAACAAATTCTAATTGGTCCTGAACTGAATAAACAAAACAGAGCCCAAATAATAATTGCAATTCCAGTAATGATAGTCGTAAAGAAAGCAAAGGCCGGAGTCTGAGCACAAAGCATACTTGGCGCGCTCTTCTGTGATTATGTTGCTGTCATGTGCGGATTCTTGTTTATTGGGAAATGGCATCCAAACCATGTGTTTTGTGTGATAGGATTTTGCATATGCTAATGCACTTGATTGCCTTGATGTGTGGCTGGGTGGGGGAGTCTCAGCACGAACGAGAGGGGCTCGATAACTGCCTCTTCAAATCCCATCCTCAAAGCTTCCGGCAGTCACTGCGGCCCGCACACTTTAGGGAGGAGGCTGCGTTTGTACAGCCGTGATTAGGAGGGTATTTAATGGAACATCAGTGCCACTGATGCAGAATGATGCTGATTGTTAAAGTGCTGTTTTGCTTTGGCCATTTGTGGAATTATTGCTGCATTTCATTAATTAAATTGACATTCAGGAGTGTGTTTTATAAGAATAACTCTAGTAGAGGCTGGAAGGTATTGGGGGGAGGGTGTAATAATAATAAACTGTCAATGGTTCAGTTTCACTGGTAGTCTGGTGGTAACGCCCAAGACTTCACTGCATTTGCTTAAACTACATTTTTGTCTTGTTCTAATCTAAACATTCAGTGTTAGATGGTATTCTACTTAGTTGCAAAATGTGATATTTATATATGTATTTTATAATTATATATATGTATTTTTTTCCCAGTTTAGAGTGACCCCACAGTTGTGTGTGCACCCTGGTTGTCTGTTTTTAATTCGATATTGTGAGTTCTTTGTCAGTCTACGGACAGCCAGTAATGGTTGGGTATGTTGCTCATTTACTGAATGATAACAGCATTTATTACCACTGTGGGATTAGCAGGGTTAGCAGAGAGGGCCCATCTTCATCGCCTCAGTATTAGACTCTCTGATTTTTTTTTTTTTATCAGCGTCTCTCCTGTTATGATTCCTAAAGCACAGCCAAACTGTTCAAATCATTCTACTGTTTTGGTCTTCACACACAAGTGTTCTGCTGGGCCTCAACCCCCCAGAGACACGTATCAGTCCTGCGTTCCACTCTAATGAAAATGACACTTTAAAAGAGATTGAGCATATTTCTGCAATCATATTTTATAAATCAAATTTTTGTGATTGCCTGACCTGATTTTTCGTAGTTGTTCGGTCTCAGTCATGAAAACGTTTCTATGCAAGTTATCATTAAGCTTGTGAATTCTCTGGAAATTCAACAATCAGTGTCTCGTTAGGAGGAAAAAAAATAGGGTTGATTTGGCAGGTCCATTAACCCAGAGCTCAGGGCTGACATGGCCACTAAGACTGAGGTTGACAGCCATAGTACTCACAGGGCGGAGGTGGAAGCCTTCAGCCCACTAAGCCTCTCTCACTTGCATTCTCACTCTCTTCTCTCTCTCTCTCTCTCTCTCTCTCTCTCTCTCTCTCCCTCTCTCTCTCTCTCTCTCTCTCCCTCTCTCTTTCCCTCTCTCTCTCTCGTGAGAGGAGTCAAAGGCTTACCTCATCTGTTGTGTGTATCACATCATCACCATAAAACACAAATATATGACGTGTGTGTGTGTGCATATTGACATGAGGAACACAATTCCACCCAAAAGGTGATGATCTGTATTAGGCCACATTCTATTTTATGGTTGGCAAGGATTATATAGGGGTTGACATATAAAAGATGACAAGGAAAATATAAGAGCCAATTCTGCTGAAAGGCTCTTGAAGGGAGCATGTGGTTGCCACAGTTTCCTGAAAGAAATGCTTTGGGAGTCATAGATGATTCACCGTGTCTTTCAGGCCATTCATTTATGAATAATATTTTTAGCTGCTGTCAGAATACAGAACTAGATAACCTGGAACACGATTAATCAAAAACAAATTTTAGCCTGATGCCAGTTTGACTTCACACATCAAATAAGAAGTCTGATCCGGTCATGCAAGTCCCTTAATGACACAATCTAATGGAAGTCATGTTTTATATAAAAATGTGTCCTTTATAACGTTCTGTCCGGACCATTTGGTTCCATTCTCATATCTGTTATTAGTCCTTCATAATACCAAGGACAGTAAAATGCCTCAGTAAATGAAGGACACGCATTTATTGTATAACCAACTCCCACTATATTCTCTGCTTTCATGCTAATTGCTATGCTGTTATGTGTTTGTATGGACACTGGGTTTTCCTGTTTCCCTGAGGGCTCCATTAACACTCGGGTTGTCACAAACAACATTTCAGTAACCGATACCAGTGAAATTAGATTTTCAATACTAATGTTGATACCATAGAAACAACCAATATGCCATTTAACATATTCCTTTATTTAAAAAAAGAATATTTTACCCACAAAAATGTCTTAAAAAAATTGATTGGATAAGAAATAACATTATGTAGAGTAAATAATAACAAAAGGTTCATTTGTGAGCCAGTGTCTTTTAATGGAATGTAGGCTTTAAGCATTTCTCACATATTTCTCTAAATGAACATTGTATTTTTTCCAGTAATTATTTTAGTAAACAGTTGGTAATAAATTCAGTCTGTTCTTAGTCTGTACTATCATTATTGTAAAGTTTTTTTTTTTTACTACAATAATACTAAAATAATACAGAGATACTAGTACGGGTGACATCTTTAATTATCACCCTAAGTGCCAAGATTTTGTGACTTAAAGATTGAGAAAAAATGGCCTCTAGTTAGCATACTTGAATGCACTCAATCGGAGAGAGAAGACAGACAAAGAGAGATAAAGAAAGAGTGTGTTCCTGTTGACTTGAGGGTTTTGGCAAAGATCCACAGAGAGCACTCATCCTCTGGAACTTTCTGCTTTCGCTCCAGTCAGTACTTCATTATAACCCCTGGAGACTCAGGCTTAAAGCCGGGTAATAGACGCAGAGCTTCTCCAGCTCATTTGTCATGGGCCCGTGGGTTTGATGCAAAGCACTCAGCACTTGTTGCTCCGTGTTAATCCTACTGTAGACACAGAGTCGCGCTTCTGCGCTTTTCCAACTCACTCGCCGTCATGGCTCGTAATTTCACTTTCATTTGATGTTTTAATGGAAATCCCAGCCCCACTTCGCTGAATTGCGCCATTGTCACCAAATTACTTTTATCAAATGGAAATTGGGAGAGAAGAGAGAGAGAAAAGGGGAAAACATTCTGTTGTGTTTGCTTCAAAAGAGACATCCTCTTGCGTGCATGTTTGTTTTAGAGGTTGAAGCAGAGCTGTGCATTGGGCATGTTTTATGGAGTGATCACGGATAAGGAAATAATAAGATAAAGAAAAGATAAATACAGCTCCAGAGACTGTCTTCTGTGCAAACCTCTCTGTATATCTGCCTGCCATAATGAGCGTTATCGCCATCTCTCTGCAGAAATAACTGTAAGGCAATCATATAACAACTGACTCCGCAGTGATTTTCTAAACAGGAAGTTGATGTGTACTTAGTCCACTCTGAAGATATATGGGATCGAACGAATGATGTTTATACCATTGCATGCTGTGAAAGTTTCACCACAGCTACTATTTATTGTTCTTTATTGCAAATAAGTAGTTCCAGGCTGAGTCTAATGCACCCAAGGGTGCAAACTGATGAAAAGCCTCATAATATTATTACAGAACTTGCCATCTCACCAGATCAAAGCAAGACCAAATTATAAATCAAAGTCATGTCCACCCACTTGGGCCTGAATGCGTTTTCTGATTACTTCATTTAAAGCAAAACTTTATAAATCATGTCTCAAGACCCCTGCATTCAGTTCCATGCCCTTAAACTTTTTCTAGCTGTTTGAATGCATATGAATGCATATATATCTTATGTAAATACCGCTTTAGAAATGCATCTAATCAGGCAACAAAACCAACTTTGTTTCACAGGGACCAAGCAAGCAGTTTTTTGCAAATATGTAGTTTTCACATCCCTGCCGTTCATATATGTGGATTCAGACATTCTGTTGGCAGATATATTGACTGCATTTGCCTTTTATAAACCAATTAGCAGGTTCATTATGTAAATATTGCCTGGTAATTATCTTGTGCATTCAGATTAATTATGATGTATAATGTCTGCATTGTCCTGCGCTTGCAGGGAGTCCAAACCAGCCCAGGTGGCCAATCATGATCTCAGGGAAGAGTAGAATTGAAGTTTAGGGAGGAACTAATATCTGTTTCTGATCGTGTCTCCTTGATGTGGATCAGTAGATCTGGTGTCTGATGGAACACTGCATGGTGACTTCTAATTAAAATGAATTTCTGACAGACTGGAGCACTAACAGTTACAAACTACAATCTGATGTTAATCAACAGGGGTTTCTTCATTAATTGATGAAATTAGCCTCATCAATCACGCAGAGGGGGAGCGGTGAGGTTGTTCAGAACTGCGGTGTCTTGTCACAGCACACTTCCACAGGGAGAGCAGCACGATATTGCCTCTGGACACACACGCACACATGGGCACACACACACACACAAAACACCCCCCCATCCACACCATCTTTCCCAGTCATATTCTTGCAAATATGTCCTTAAATCACCCCAAAAATTAGTCATGTTGCTTATCTGGTGATGCAGTGACATCAGATGACATGAAAAACAGTCAGTCGATTCAAATTAAACTTTTAATCAAATGAATTACATGATATGCAGATTAATCAAATGATTTGTAATCAATCACATATATTAGAGGTTGCTGAGAAAAGTTCCTAAATGACAGTTAAATTAAAACATCACTTAACTTTGCCAGACGGAAAAATTGCATTTACATTACAATAAGAAACATTTTCTTCAACATCATCTGTTTTTTTAATGCGTCGTTCAGTGAGTGGCATGTATTTAGATGGCATGTCAAGTTGAAAGTAGTTAAATTTTAAATGCCATTTCTTAATTTTTTTTGTTAATTAAAATAACATTTTGAATTGACAGCTGTTGTTGGTGTTTGTTTTGTATAGACAAAACAAGAGAAAATCTTTCTTCAACATTTGTGTTGTATTATAATCTTGTATTCTTGAAATGCTTTTATCAGGTGTTTACAAGAATGTGTGAGGCTTTTTGCCTCATTAAAAATAAGGCCGTACATAGCAAATTGCCCACAGTGAAGAGCGAGAGCATAATAAGAAATACACACAGCCCTTCCCAAGTGTTTAGCACAGTTGACTTCTTTGGATGTCTCAGATGTCTTTCATACTGTTTAGCATACTATTTATAGTGCAGACCCTGTAGACATTGCCTGATGCAAACTGCATTCTCATGAGTGCTCTCCAAACATTTTTAAGAATCTGAATGCTGTGGATCTCAATATTCTGTGTCTGCACTCATACTGTGTCTTTATGCTGTTCAGCTATATCTGGCTCTGCTCTTGAAACGTCTGTGCTTGTAATGGGCAGTCTTTATTCAGATGGTTCTCAGTTAACACTATATAGTTCCATACGAAAAAAGTCATAAGTGAGATCTCTTTAATTTCAGTTGTTTCTCCAAGACAGAGATGAGATTTGGTTGAGAGAACTGGAAACTTTTGATTAGGTGTCCTGCATCGCATATATTAGGTGTCCTGCACCTGCATCGCATATATTGTTCTAAGAGGCAGACTCCATTAATCTCACCTAGTTTCCTCTAGAGTTCTCAACAGGTAAAACTGTTCACCTGTCAGTAAGCAAAATTGCCAATGTTCAAATTAACTTAGCAGTGACATCCGTGTGATTTTTCTGCTTTTCTTCTGAGCAAGTCACGGATCTACAAAAAACGTTGATATTTAAACTAAGCATAAGTAAGATCTTTATGTCTTAAAGCTCCGAAAGATTAAACTCTGAGCAATAAAATATTCCTCTGGCATGAATCATACTGTATGTGAAATAAAAAAACCTTGTTATTTGACGGGTTATTTAAACAGGAAGAAATCTGTTCAGTGTGTCTGTTCTTATAGTTTGAAGTAAATTCCTACTCCTAAATTACTGCTCCATCAATAGCTATGATCAGTGAACCGCACTATTTCCGCTGCCACTCAATTGGCTTCGTCCAATCACAGCGCTTCTGTCAAATTAGCCGTTGCGCTGTACCTCACTGCGTGTGGGCTTGATTCTCTAGCCTAATAGTTACACTGCCTGATCTGCAGGGCTCATTTACTGTTGCACATTAAAGATGCACACAATTGTATAACACTTAAACAACAGAGTTATAATAGCATAACAATAATAGTGTTCTGTAGCAACATTGAACATTTAATCTCACTCTCTCTGGGCATTGTAAGCACCACAGTGGTGAAGATCTGTCAAAACAACAGTGTAATCTCCTCACATATCCAACAACAGCAGATAATAGGGCCTTAATTATAGCCATAAGACTTGTGTAATGTGCTTACCGTATGCCCGCATATTTCATACAGGCTGATGATATTTCAACACAGCAGGCCACCTTGAATTGATACTGACACACACATATGTTAAGCCTTGTCATTTAAGCAGAGCTCAGAGAAGACAGACACACTCCAGCTGCCTGAACTAAGTCTGACCTTGGATTGACTTTTAGTGATGAAGGCTTACAATTGATCCCATGGATTTCTGCTTCCCTTCCTAACATTGGTTAGGACACAGGTAGGCCATCTAGCAGCCTGTCTGAGCAATTGTTTTTTAGGGGGGATACCAAAAGACAGAAAGTAAAATGTGTTGAATGGTTCTGATGTGTTACCAAAGATATTTGTACCCTTGTACTCATCAGTGTGTGACAGCCATGAGTGTTCTCACATTCAGTTTACACAGGGCACATATGTTGTATGCTATAAAGCTACATAACCTTCAATATATATCATGTTTTTTTTCTATAAATTGTTTTCATTATTTTTTCTTAAAATTTGTAAACATGAATTTAAAGCCAGGCCAGCATTTGATGTTTCTGGCCTGTGTAGCCTTAAGCCTACAGCTGATTGGTTAGCGAATAGTGATCATTCTGAGGTGATGTGCAGCTTTGATGTTTCCAGTGTAGACACACGCAACACATTCATCCCAAAACTCTGCTCGAACCTTTATGTGATAATACAAAACAAAAGAATCTGTTTTGTTCAGTATTAATCATTAATTTAATTGTGAGCGTGCAGTCATAGCATCTCTGGTGGCTGCGCTGTTGGCCTGCACTTGCATCATCGAGCTTGAGAAGCTGCTAGCGCTCTGCGTATCGCCCCTGTGCAGCAGGAAGCAGATGCTGAACCTACATTCTTAAACTAGGCCCCCTCGAAAAGGGCAGAAGAGTCAAAATTAGGAATCTTTCCTCAATCGTCCACCATCTGGTAGCTGTGACTCTTATAACTCCACTCGCGTATGGGTGTTTGCGGGAGTGTGTCTGTCACACGAAGACGCAGGGAGAGCTGCCAGGAGGCAGCCAAAAATGATAACCGTGAACAAGGCATTTTCCAATGTAGTGATTAAAATGATTGAGGACAGTGGCGATCTCATTCATCTCAGAGCAAGGTGATGGGGGACGGTGAGAGTGTGTGTGTGGTGCTGGTACAGATCTAAAGAGGGCTGTGAAATGGGACTGGCATGGAGAAGGAGACAGGCAGGAGAGTGCTGCCCACAGGGGTGCTGCTCTTTTGACTGTTTGTGGAAAAGACAAGTAAAGTTTGAGGCTGTTTTTCCTCAGACACCATCTGACCTTCTTCAATGCTACTGAGACACCAATAAACATCTTTTATTTTGAGTTTTTTTAATTTTTTCTCCTTGTACCTGTTTCAGGCCAGAATTATTATATTTTTTAAACATTTTTTAATGGAGTTTGTATTTACATTTTATTTATTTATTGTTCTATTGTTTCTCCTTTCAAATTTCCATTTGTTTTCAGTGCATGACAGTTTCAGTTTAGCTTGGGCACTTTCACTTTTGTTTTTAAGAAGATTCAGTTTTTATTTTAGTTTTAGGGCCAACTGCAATAAATGTTTAACAGCATTACGTTTCTCCAGGCTGTCTAGCGATACATAGCAATAATTTGTGCTATCCAGCATACTTTTCATGTTTAATTTAGGTGGGTGGCAAAGGTTTCAGATTTTATAAAATACTGTGTTATCTAAAACAAATTAATGTGTGATCTGTTTTATTAGTATTAGTGTCATTATATTTTTTTCAATGTTTTTTCAGTTAGCCTTAGTTAACATTTAGTAGGGTTTTATTATTCATTTTGTTATTATATTATATAATATTGTGTTTTTCATTATCAGTGACAACACTGACTGGTGAGACTGGGTTATTAGATCTGGGGACTAATAATCCATTGCTGTCTAGTTGGTTTATAAAATCTGGCCTTTAATCATTTTGTTTCCTGCTCTAAAAGCCTTTCCTATAATTACTCGTTGTACTGTGACACAAGGGTGGGTGAGGTAACTATGTGTATTCTATTAACATAGACATCATTAACCATGTTCTTTTGTGTCCTCTGGTTACAACCAGCAGTGTAAAGTAAGCCATCCACCACTGCATGAGTCCTTAATCAGTTTGGCCCTAAAGACTTACATTGGCCCCCCAAAATATTCAAACATTTAAACCCAACTTGGAAAAGATCCATTATTTGCTTGCTAATGCCACTTTGTTCAGTAATGTGTTATCTAATGCAATAATATTTAAGTGCCAAAATAATTTTTGAGTTTTCCCATTTGTTTCCATTTATATATGTTGCAGGTTTAGCATGCTTAGCAAGTAAAAGATGTGCTCTCTTATTACGAGCATGAGGCTGTACATGGAGACAGGTCCTATTTAAATAAAAGACGATGTGTTTCTCTCAGCCTGCAGATTCCTCTTACTTATCTTTAATTCCAGCCATGCGCTTAAACATCAGACAGATTATCTTTCTCTCCTCTGGAGTGTCTGCATACATCCATTCCTGCCCCTGTTACCTGCCACTGTGGCAATTAACCTACAGCTTTGACCTGTTATATTTTAAACCCAGCCCTTAGTCTCACTCACTCTCTGTCTAAATCCCCATACATAGATTACAGCCTACAACCTGTTATCTGTTAAATATTAAGGTGGATCTGTATTTTAAATGAG
>JAZGTK010009583.1:0-17148 GCA_036877625.1 Ambastaia sidthimunki | reverse complement strand
TCTTTCTGCAGCAGTTCCATGAGAGGAGCATGTAGAGTCTTTCCCACACGCTTCCCTGTCTGTTATAACAACACACAATAAAGTATTAACATTAAACAGCAGTGAATATATATATATTACGTAACTTTTGAAATTGAGACAACCTTTACTTAAAGGGACAGTTCACCCAAAAATGAAAGTTCTGTCATTCCAATGTCATTCCAAATCTGTATGACCTTTTTGCTTCAGAATAATACAAAAGAAGATATTTTGAAGTCTGTTCGTGGGCAAACAACAGTGGCACCTGCTGACTTTCACTGTATTGGCTCAAAACCACTAGGACATTTCTCAAAGGTCACAGGTTTGGAATGACGTGAGGGTGAGTGAATGATGAAATAATTTTGGGCTGAACTATTCCTTTAAGACAAAAGTTTTAAAAAATACATTGTGTATCTTCTGACCTCTGTCATCTCAAAGATGCTCTCAGGGTCCAGACTGCCTCTTCCCATCTTCCTGACACATGTGATTGTCCCTCTTTGTGTGACTGATATCAGGACACTGGCCACTGAACAGGCCTTCTCCTGCAGGGTGGCATCCACCACATGCCTGGGACCGATCTGAGTGCCACACAGACACACATTCACTATACAGTACCACAAATGCAGTGCATTACACAAACTGATTAACACAGTGTGAGGGAAAAGAGATGCATTGTGGGTACTGGGGTGTGGCCGTGCTGTACCTTGCACAGGGTTACGATACAGGGAACATTCTCCACGTTGAGCCGCATGCAGTCATAAGGGTCATCCGACAGCTCGATCTCCGTCCCCCCCTCCTCAGCCTCAGATACGTGCACTTTGGGAATTCTGTTTAAAAAGTTAAAGAGATCTTTCAACTTTTGAAGAATTGCAGTGATATAATGTTGCAGAATCTTTTGAAGATTACTGGGACATTTTTTTTTTTATACCAATGTTCACTTTTCAGCAACAAATGTCTTCAACAAGAAAAGAAACGTGACTCAATGTGGGACTCTCTTAAAGAACAGTATTGTACCAATCAAATAACTTCATTTTTCAAATAACTGAATTTATATTCAGTAAATAAGCATTTATGGCTTTTCAAGGCTGAGAAATCATGATTTTAACATTTGCTGATGTTTCCAGGTTTTCCATGACTGCGGGAACCCTAATCCTTACAGTTAAGATGTGAAAGGCTTTGTCAGTTAAATGTCACTCACCGTGTGTTGAAAAGAGCAGCTTTTATTGCGATAGCTATTGCATCAAATAGGTTTCCGTCACACTGCAGCAGCTGTGGATACAATCACGCATTAAACTTGCATTTCTCGCAAGCAGAAACAGAATACAGATATTGAGGTACGATATACTTGTTTACTTAAAACCACTTTCTGATATTCAACTTCATTAAGGGCAAATGTTATTAAGTCACATTACATCACTCACCAGTACGTCCACGTACAGCACCCAGCAGTGCTCTCCTGCACAGATGCAGAGTGAACGCAGATCCATGCTGTGTCTGTTATTAAACACTTTATACAGTGTGTTGCTAAGCTCCACCCCCAGCTCCTCTCCACCCCGCCCCTCAAACTCAGGAGTGGCATTTGCTGAGCTACCAAAGAATAAATTGGGCATTAGAGCCATTTTATATACATTAATCTTCAGGATGATGGTGAGTAAACAATGCTACACACATTTCACAATAAATTATGAAGACATGTTCATATCATATAAACAAGTGAAAAAATAAGCCATAGATTTTTATGTAAACTGCGGTATTTATAGCTTCCACTGTTTATATTATTCCGACTAATAAAACTTTGACACATAACAAATAAGCAAAACTTAGTATTACAGACAAGTAAAATGTCAACATTTTGCAAAATGGTTGAAATTACACAGATAACTGGTCACATAAAAACATTATTTTACACATTTAAATACTCACCAGTCGACAAAAAACTCTAAATAACCCTCATCAGGTACCATCGGCTTGGGTTTGCCAATCTCTGCCTTTATTCCTACAAGAACATCTGTGTGACCCTGTTACATCACACAACATCACGTATTAGAAGAACACCTGTGACAGGTCTTATAATCACTACATATCATGTCATTATAAGAAGCGTCTTTAACAAGCAACTGAAGTCTTTGTAAAATGCAGCTTACAATTCTGATTTTGGCAGATCCGTCAGTGTTTGACACCACATCTGTCTCAATCTCCATATGTCTGTAGTCTTCACATCCTCGCCCGTCCAGTCGCAGGTCATCCTGTCAATAATATTAAGTATAAAACCATCATCTTCTGTTTAGGTTCTGAGAGAACCTAATATAGAGAACATTAACCAACGTCCTGAGAACGTTCCCTGTTAGCATGGCCAGATACAGAGATGTGGTGTTTCCAAACATGCTATGCTATACACATTCCCATTAATTTCATAATCGGTATCTTGTAAAGTATCTTTATATTAAAATTGTATTTAATTCTTTATATTTCACTCACCCGAACCCCGTGCATAATATAAACCTTCTCAGCTTCGCTCAACTGAACTGCTGCCATGTTTCAAACACACTAGTGTCCACTGTGCGTCATCACAAAGCGCGGGCAGAGGGGGGCGGGGTCTATATTGACGGCCAATCATGTACCCGTGCGTAAGAACGAAGGCGGGGAAATATGACTGTGCTGTAGTCTGATTGGATCTGAAATATGTCGTTTCCACAGCAGGAACTACGCAAAACGCACATGTGTGCTGTATAGCGTAAATTTGGTAAGTAGATAGATGACAACGTAAAACAATTTTAATTTTATACATTACATTTTGAAATGCGTACGTAGTGTTTATTGATTGGTCAGATTTTTGGTTTTACGTGTTTATTAGTAAATCAAAATCCTAAAAGGTAATGACCAAAATACCTTAATAATATGTCGATATAGTGTTTATGCTTTGATTATAGCTTATAACTACATTGCTAACAGTAATGGCGCCTTTGCAAGCTTGACAAATGACTATCTTTGAAACAGTACTGTGGCGTTACTAGTATGTAGTGATGGTTTCAGATATACCATGATAGCACGATCGTAGTATTGAATCATCACTATATTAATTGTATTTACATAGTACATCTAGCCAAATAAAACGATACTGTGGAATTACGCTGATACATGTCCAAATGCGCAGATATTACCAAGGTACCATGTCAGATAAAAACATGTACTTTTGATGTTTTAGTTACTGATTCAAGAGTCAAATCTTCAACATAAAATGTTACAATAAAATCAGCTGTCTGTAATATAGTTATTCTGTTATAGTTATTCAACTGTTTGTTGTATTTTTGTTTAATTATGCAGATTGGCTACAAGGAAAATATAATAACAAAGTAACCCATGATGCTTAGTGACAGTGAAGCCAAAGAACTGCTGTCATTTCTCACACTGGAAATGAGACCTGATGTCAAAGGTCAGGCTACAGAATACATCCTGGGTCTCACAGGAAACCATGATGGGTGCCGGTACCTACGATCCAAGCCGGACTTCCTCAAAGCCCTGGTGACTCTGACCAAGGACTCTTCTATTGCTATTGTCAAAGACTGTTACCACGCCCTGATTAACCTATCAGCAGATGAGACCCTTCACCAGCCTTTGGTCAAAGAGACAAACATATTACCCACCATGTTCCAGAACTTACTGGACCCAGAGTATGTGTTTGCAGATCGAATATGCACCATCCTCAGCAACCTCACCCGTCATGAGAGGACCTGCAGAGATGTGTTCAGGGTTCTCCAAGAGCAGAACATTGGACTGGCAAAGATGGTTGAGATCTTCTGCACAGAAGGTTTTAACAAAAAAGCATCACTTCATTATCTGGGACCACTGCTGTCCAACCTCACACAGCTGCCCGAGGCAAGACACTTTATTCTGGACAAGGAGCGGTAAGTTTTGGAAGAAATGGGGTGACCCATTTCAACACAACAGTTTGTTGATGTATACCATGGTACTGAGTGATCTACATTATTCATGCAACATGATATTTACACAGCACATTTAGGTACTTAAAAGAATACAATGATATTACGATGTTATAATGTCCAAAAAAACTGTTGCTGGATAAAAGCCATTTTAAGTCCAGACACTTTTGGGGAAATGACATTTAAAACTTTAGCAAACTTTATTATTGTGTCATTTGATTTTTCCAGGTGTGTGATTCAGAGACTTCTGCCATACACACAGTATGAGGAATCAACAACCAGACGAGGAGGGGTGGTGGGAACACTCAGAAATTGCTGTTTTGACTACTGTAAGCTAATGACTTAACACTGATGGTGTTTGATTAAAAACCAGAAGTGTGCTAAAACATTAGTGGCTTATACCCTTATCAGTCAGTATTATAGGGCAGCTGTTTTGAGCTATCACTTTAGAATATATATTTTGATTCTATGAAATGTTTGATTCGTTTGTCTTTTTTCATACAGCCCATCATGAGTGGTTGCTCAGTGATGCAGTGGATATTTTGCCGCATCTTTTACTACCATTAGCTGGACCAGAGGAGCTCTCAGAGGAAGAGAATGAAGGTAAAGCCTTTTTCTGCACACAGTAAACTTCAGAAAAACGGCCAAATGATCAGATCTTTCCTTTCTGCAACACCTGTCTGTGTCCTGTAGAGGGTGCTGTTTATTCATTTTGTTGGCAAACAAGTTTTTTTTTTATTGTATTGCAGTTAAAAAAAAGTTGTCATGGAATAAATTCTGTCATAACAATGGGACAGTTTAAATGCAAGACGCATGAAGATTTTTCCATCTTCATGCATCTTGCGCTAATAATAAACAGGAATCAAAGTAGCATTAAATAATTAATTTAACTCTCAGAACATATATTTCTATGGTCCAAACATCAGTCATTGTTAGTGGTGCTTACTAACAAAAACTTCCATATTAGTGTTGCTCAAACTTAGGGTTGGGGATATGAACAATGAAGTATTAACTCATCCCATCCCTCAATATAAACTCAGTAAAGATTATATTGTGGGACTTGTTAAGGAGATGTGTGTCAGGTAGTTGCTTGAATGTTGAGAAAACACACCACTCACATTTTCTAAATGTACCATAAAAATAATGACTGACCTTTACTGACCTTTGTCTATGTTTTTAGGTCTGCCAGTGGATTTGCAGTACCTGCCGGAGGACAAAAACAGAGAGGCTGATCCTGACATCCGCAAGATGCTTTTAGAAACTCTGCTGCTTGTAAGAACAACATCTCAAATTTGAACCCTATTTGCCAAAATAAAGGCCATTAATTGCCTGTGTGGACATGTAGTCAGTATATTTATCTCCTGTATATTGGATTGGCTGCATGTTAATGATCTGGTCACATTTAGCTTACAGCTACTAAAGTGGGCCGACAGATTATGAAGAACAAGAATGTTTATCCTATCATGAGGGAGTTTCACAACTGGGAGAAAGATCCACAAGTGATCTCTGCTTGTGAGAAACTAGTCCAGGTAAAGTGTAACCATTATAACCTTTCTTTTAAAGAGATATCTCAGGTTTATTACCACTTAACATCCAACAAAGTCTGTTGCATGAAACCACAAAAAATGATTTTGACTCGTCCTCCAGTTTGTATTTACAATAATGTACTTATAATGGAGTAAAAATTTAGAATTTATTTTGAGCAGTAGCAATAGTGAGCCAATAATGGTTAAATAATGGGCATTGCAGTTTGTCAAAGTGTGGGCTAGTCCAATCAGAGCAGTTCTCTCTTTCCAAAGCACAATATATCTTGAATTAAGTTTAGTCTAATGACAAGTTTAGTGTAATGAAGTTTAGTCTTAGATCTTTGCATGCAATGTGTCTGTGGATTGTTGTGCTTTGGAAGACCCCAGACAGCAGGCAGATTCCAGTCCTCCAATTTATGACGTTGGCTGAAAAAAACAGAAGACACTAATTTGGTGGAAAAAAGCTGTTCTTTGCAATGTGGCATGTGTATATTTGGGTACAGCCCCATGGAAAAGATGTCACAGGGTCTCCTATTAAAGCATGATATTCTCCATAACGTCTGGGAGATCCCTTTTGAACTCTAGGCCAAGAGCAATGGTTCGGTCTATTGCCTCAACCCAACCATTTTAATTACTACCAATAAAACAGCTAATATGCCAAGCACAGAATGAGGCTAATATTTATCCAGGATTAATGGGTTTTTCATAATACAGCCGTTTTTAACTAACAGGGCTTTAACAGCTATCGTGTTACTGCAGAGTTTTTCCATGTTGTTGGGTTCCCGAAATTGGTACTTGAAAATGATAGTAAAACTGCAGTGCTATTTGTCTGGCATCTCATTAGCTACCGTACTACACCATTATTACTTTTCTCTAAGACTTGGCGTATACACCACCAGAGAGGAGGGCACGATACGTAACTCTGACCAAATCTATTAAGGTTCATTAAGGTTTCATAGGTGGTTTTATGTGTCTTTAATTCAGGTTTTAATTGGCGATGAGCCGGAGACAGGAATGGAGAATCTGATGGAGGTGGAGATTCCCCAAGATGTGGAAGAGAAACTGAAGGAACTGGATGCCAAAGAGCAGCAGCAAATAGAAAAGGACACACAGGAATTGTTAAAACAGGAATCTGGGAAAAATCAGAACGAATGTCCAGAGGGCCTGGAGAGATAAACAGCAGATGACAACAAACATAACATACTGTCTTAAGTTCAGACTGACATTTACAAACAGCAACAAAATAAATGATAGAGAAATTGGTGATGGAATAATAATTCACCAACAGCTATCCTAAGCTGTTAAGCAGCAAACAGGGCAATAAATAAAACCATTTTCCCTTTTAAGAGCTTTCCAAAAACTGGTCTATAGCAAAACATCTACTATAATAAAATATGTGCTATGTATATGTTTGTTGTGGAAGTGTTAATTTTGTAAGACCTCTACTTTTGCATGGCTGTTAATGAAGAAAGCTTTTTGCCTGCAGAGTGTTGTAGTTACAATATCCACCAGCAGGGGCTAACTTGACCATGCTAACCAGCCAAATCTTGACCACCTATGTTAATGCTAGTAAATTTAAGAAGAACTCACTTCATAAAAATCTCCAATAAAATACTCCTTAAGACGGGTTGATTAAAAAGTACTGCACAAATTGACTTATAAAAATGAAATTGGTTCTGAGAAAAGGTGATGTTGCTGATGACACTTGCTTTGATTTTTGTATATGTCTGCTATTGTATAATATATTTATATATATGTAACACAATGCCTAGCCATACAATCCTTCTATGGATACTGAAACATTTCTGTTGCATGTGTTACACTGTAAAAGCGTTTTTGATAAGACGTGAAAGTGATTAATAACAGCATTTAAAACATAAAACCTTCATAAGTTCATTTGAAATGTTAATACTTTAATTATCTGACTTTTTTATTTTGGAGAATGTAACTCTTCAGAGAGACGTGTCCCTTATATTTATAGTGTGTAGGATTTAACATAATTGTGTATATATGTATGAAATACACTTGAGGTCGTGATATATTCGTAACGAACTTCGATGGAAATTATTTTAACAACGACCCTGAGCTCAGACTATTTACACAATATTAAACATATTCTCGTACCCTGTTACGTACCTTATACTATATTCCAGCAGATCCCAAATGTTGTCGGGTTAATTTAAAGTCAATTTCATTAATAACAGCGCGTTTAATGCGAACGGTGAAGCCTCCGCGGGAATCGCCTCAGCGCGAGTCACGTGATAACTGAGCCGTTAACGAACGTCTGAGTTTAAAATTTAAACTGGGAAAAAGCGCGAAAGATCACGTCACTTTGTCAACGGCTGTTTTTACCGGCATCAGTAGAAGGATCTTTATAAATAATAATAAAATATAATAACAATAATAAATAACATAATAAATACTTAAAAGGTGGAATAGGATGTTTGTATCTTCATGCATTTTGATACATAGTGATGCCATATCCAAACCATCTGCACTCAAGCAGCTTAATGGAGGAGATACAAATGGCCACATTTACAGAAGACTACAATTCCCATAATACCACAATTCCCATAATAATACAATTCCCATAATACCGCTGGGGATCAAAGAAGGCTTATGTTTGTTTTGTATGGGATTTTGATGTCACTGTACTTCAGTAAGAGCTTTCAGAGGAAGTATAAGTAACTTGGTGAACATTTGACTATTGATGATACTATTTATGTCTATACACAACCGAATATTTCTCTGTATTAAAATAAAAGCACTAATAAACAACCCGTCTGGCCCTGACTATAGCCTATATGATGGTAATACTGTATGGTGAAGGACACTTTACAGATCACTACCTGCATTATCTGTTTTCAGGACAGTTATGCATTACAATTTAGAGTACAAACTACATTAAAAAATAACTTGCATTAAAAAAACACAATAGGTAATAAGACATGGCAGAAGAGTGAAGGCTTGTTGTAGCTGCAGTAGGATGCTGTTGAAGTCAGATCTGGGTTCTGAGAAGAAGTTCTTTGTGATCTTTAAAGGCTAAATTGTCTTTTCCCTTCCCATGTTGCATTCTGAACCCTGTTAAGTGAGTTTTCATGGAAGATCTACAGCACTCCCATCCCATAGCTGCTGTGTCTAACAGTCTGCTGTCTTCTCTAGCCAAGAGTAATTAGCAGCCAGCGTTCCTGAAGTTGATAGATGGAAATGGTTCCTCTGACTTTACGTTGAGTTTGAAATTGTCTGGCTCTCCTACAAATACACCAGAGGAAATCTGGAGGTCAGGCATGTATTTGAAAAAACATGCCGTTATTTTCTTATATCAAGTTACTTATTTTTTTCTGCATGATATACAGTTCTACTCATGCTGTTGCATTTTAACACAAGGTTTTGTTTTTTCCTTTATCTTTAATAAATTAAGTACTGAAGCAGTGTTGCATTTTAAAATTGTATTAACAAATACAAACCTCAAACAAGAATACTATAAAACAGGAAATGATGTCACAAGACTCCTGTTCATTCTAATATCAAATATAGAATTTCCCTTTTTGTAGCAACAGTTGTTTTATACCTAAAATGTGTTTAAAACATGTTTGAAAATTATTTATTTTCAGGGTATAAAGAAGATATGTTGTTAGGCTATATTTTAATTTTACAATTAAAAAAAACTATATTGGCTAAAGCCTTTCTATTATTTTTTATGATAAATTGTAGATTTAGATTTAAATGATATCATGGCAACACATTCACATTTATTTATTTATCTATAAACCCAAGGCAATATTAATTCTTCTGGCAGACTGGTGTTGAGCAATCGCTGAATTTTAAAGTAAAAATTCAGGCTTGATGAGGCCCCTCTCGTGAGCACTACGTAGGCTGGCTGTAGGGATGTGAGAAATTGAACAGGTGGTAAGAAAATTAACCAGGAAGCACAGAGAAACCAGATGGATGTACGCCACTGAAAACACTCTCCAGCGATTCGTACAGCAGGGCAGCATAAACCAGGAAAAATAACAAATTACTTCAAATCAGTCAAATCTAGCTACCGCTTACATAAACGTCCATTGGGGTTCTCGTCACTTCAGTCTGGTCCATAGAAAAAAATCCAAGCTTGTAAGATGTCTGATTTTCTTTGATATTGTGTAGTATGTTTCCCGCCTCCACGGAAGAGGTCAAATTTTACATCTTTAAACCACGGAAATGAGAAAGAGAAGGACAATTTGAGGTCAAGCTCGCTTCAGACTGAGTAAATGAGTGTGGGCTAAAATCTGTCTGAGGTTCCTGCCATAGTCAGTGAATGGGGTGATTGAAAGGTGCCAACAAAGAACCAAAAGAGTCAGTGAGACTCTTTTTCTCTTGAGAAGTGACCCACTTTGCATCTAAGACATGGGTTGTTATGTGTTTATTTTAAGATGCTTGGAGAGATAAGTGTATTCCTAGCCAACAATTTTAGGTTGTAAGAACATTTCCCCAACATTTCCATTAATAATAAAAAATTAGTAAAAAATAATTAAAAATTCAAGTAATAAAAACATTAAAAACTTTATTTTGAAAGTTCTAGAAACATTCAAAAAGCCTGGGTTTTTTAGACGTTGCTTTATCATTACTGCTTAGTTATACAAACGTTATTTAAACATTTTTAATGTGTTGTTTTTTAAAATGCAATCAACTAACAACTTAAGAATATTTTTTTGCCATATAGGATATATAACATTAAAAAAGTTCTACTAACGTCAAAACATTTTTGATAACTTTGAAAGAACGCTAGCCAACATTCCAATAACGTTTCCGGTTAGCTGGGTTTACACAAAACACAGTGATAATCACTACCCTGGTGGGTGGGTGGGGTAGAAGTTACAGATCTGGGCTAGAGTCCTGGGTTCAATTCTCCAGCTGTGGCAAACCACTGAGTTGTTGATTTTCTAAATACTGTTAAAGATGGCTTAAAAGGGTCCTTATAATGCACTTTTGTAATCACTTTTTTTATTTTCCCCTGCACACTTATACTATAAGTTATACTAGATATTTTTGCGTGCCAAAAACGATTGTAATTTACTTTTTCCTCACCATTTCCAGTCTCTCTCTGACACTTAAAAACCCTGTTTTTCCGCTGCTCTTATAAGACTTCCAGAGTTTGTATTGCACCCTATGCAAAGCCGCTATACGCTGCCAGACACATTATACTTGTTTAGTTAGTTATGTGCTGTTTAGTAATTGCAGTGTTTATCATACTTTTGCTTTATTACCTCACCATGACTGAACAGCCAAGTTCCTGAGCATCTAATAGGTGTTTATGTATTTGGGTACATGACGTCAGAAATCCGAGGAACGAGATTTTTGCAGCTCATTTTCAGTAAATGGCCTTTTTGGACTGAGGAGGAAGTTTTGAGGTCCTGAAGCTACAATATGTTTTCATTTACATTTAGTCACTTAGATGTAGCATGAAATAACTGACCTTTTTAGGCAAGGCACATTGGATAAAAACTATTTGCTAAATGACAAATAAATGAGCCAGAGAGAAGCGAAACCAAAGAGTGGAGTATAAATCTACAGCTTACCTTATTTTGAAACTGACTGGATTTATAGTAAATGGATGGACAATATTTCTCACTCTTTCAGTACAGCTGCGTGAAGTTGATTCGCCTGAGCCTTAAAAGTAGATTTTGTTATCGGAAAAACGGATTTCCAAATTCACCGGTTGTTCCGTACACAGTGACGGGTGATAAATTTTTGAATTCACCTTCTCTGGAGTTTTAACCTAAATATGACACGTTTCATATCATAAACCCCATTGTCTATAAATCAGGGTAACACCAGTGTTTGGAGTGGGACGTAAAGCTCCTGTATCCCCCCGAAATTACGCACGGTGCCAAATGGCTCCACTTCACGGCTACTTCTGGCAACTGCAGCAGGCACTCCAGTTCATTGACTTGGATACTCTTCTGTTTTTTTTATTCCCGTCTACAGTTCAACTTTACTGCCTAATTGGGTTCTTTCTTACTGACCACAGTGAAAATATATCTGTGTTTAAACAGCTGTAAACCACAATTGAGCATCTCAGGAGCGCTGTGAACACTTTTTGGGAAAAAAAAGGTGCATGCACACTTCTCCAGTCATCTAATCAAAACTAGCCAGTTTGTAAATCAGAAAATTTGATCTTGAAATGTTTAATGCAGTGGTATAAACCGCACACTTTCTTGGACGGTCATAACCTCCTTTTCTTTGGCCTTTCTCACCTTCATATTTCTGTCATTGGCAAGACATAATATTTTCATTGTAACCTTGAATTCAGCAGTTAAATGTCCAAAAACAGGAATTTATTTTTGCTCAATTTTAAAAGGAATGTTTCAGGGTGATGTTCAGCTCCACCACTAGAATCTGTGACATCATTTGGATTACCACAAAACATAAGACTTGTCTTTTAGTAAAAAAAAACAACTTGTGGTTACTGCAACTAAAAACTGCTGGGTTGCTTTCTACCAATGGCTGGGTTGAATATATGGACAGAACAAACCATTGGGTTAAAAAACTAATCTATGCTGGGTTGTTGAAGCAACCCAGTATTAACAAACTCTGGATTTGTAAGAACCAGTAGATAAATTTCACAGTTCAACACAAATTAAGACATGTTGCAGTTACACAGAGCTTTGACATTTACCATTAATTTACTATTTATTAGTATACGCCACAATTTAGTGTTTTGTCAACATGAAGGTTTCTGCTCATTTTTCCCACGAATTGCGTTTTAAAGACCTGCAATGTTGAGCTACCTGGACCGCCCCACCCGACGGGTCACAGAGCACAGAGCCGATGAAGATGGATTGAGGGGCGTCGACAGCACTGGGAATGTCAGCAGGAGGGCAAACATGAGAGAAATTCAAATTATTGAGCCCAGTAGTGCTGTTGCCGTGCTCTGCATGACACGTTGAGTGGTGTTACGGACTCTGTGGCTTTCATTCTTCCGCTGTTAAATGGTATCCGATCCTTTAGAAGGAGCGAGAGGCCGCCATCGGCCCGGTATCCCTTTCAGTCCAACCCAGAGTCTAATGCACTCACTCAAAATCTGGAGCGGCCAAGGTCGTCTCAACGTGTCTGAGGCACAGAAACCCAAGCTGGTCACATTGTGTCTGGCCTCTGTGAACTTTCCCTCTGTGACCCAGCCAACAGGGAACGTTCTCAGAATGTTCTCCAAAAGTTCTCTCAAGGTTATAAAACGCTCTTGCGGTTATATTACTACAAAAGTTAACGTTATATATCATATATTTCAAAAATGTTAATCTTAAGTAGTCAATGGAACGATTTAAAACATAAAAAAAACATTTTAAATAACATCCTAATAACCAAGCAATGGGTCTAAATAATGTTTTTGTTATGTTAGGAAAACGTTCTTACAACCTAATATTGTTAGCTGGGTTATTTAAAGAGATAACCCAAAACACGCTGTGTTCAGAGCCCGACGGAAGCAAATCTTCTGCTACAGCGAGAGGTGATGTATTCTGTGAATTAGCAGTAAGGTGCACACCATTGACAGATTTAGAGTCACAATCGTATCCAAAAGCACTCAGAGGGAATGAACCGGGCCTCACACACAAGCATCTGACTCCCATTTAGCACGTTGCCTTGAACTGGACCACCTTAAGTGTGATACTTTCTTTAAAAGCTCTCTGGAGGCCTGGACCCGTTTCAGAAAAGTCTCGTGCTGTTTTAAGGTGGCCAGATTGATTGCATTCAATATGAATTGTATTGAATGAAGCATTCATCAGGTGTTACGTTTCCAAAAAGGTTTATGGCTGCAGTAAATTGATATAATTGTTAAGATATCACTTGCACATTTTTCTTAATGTGTAAAATTGATTGTTTTCAGTTTTTCAGATGAGGGACCAGGAGTGTGAGTGAATGAGATGTGAATATACTGAAGACAGGAGACACATTATTTGTGAATAGGAATTATTATTATATATTGTAAAGTAAAGCAAACTGTTCTAGGTTAAATTCAACTTAAGCTTTATTGACAACATCTGAAGCCACATATTTACCACAGAAATTTTAAAACATCCCTCAGGTTTTATGCATTTGTTTATTTAACGTTTTTAAAACATTCCAGTAACAACGTAAGAGCAATTCTTTTAATTTGATATATCTTGTTTAAAAACACTCTACTAACATTACAGCAAGAAGAACTTTTAGAGAACATTCACCAACGTTCTAAGAACGTTCCCCGTTAGCCGGGTAAGCGTTGGATATAGTTATCATTTCAAAACAGTGTGATGAGTTTATTTCTAAGAATGATGTAAGTTTGGCCAGACACAAGTATACAGAAGCGAACGCTGGGGCAACATATTGCAACCCTGCTGTCTTTCTCACTGTTTATTTTCTTTCACAAAAGGGTCAAATGAATTATCCAAGCAGGACATATATTTTGCTCTCATCCAGAACAGCTTGCAGCCCATTTGCCAAAAGCAGTAATAAGAAAAATACTGAGCCGTGACTGTATGAAAAGCGTGTGCATTTGTTTGTTTTATGTGCAATAAGAAATGGACGCTGCTCAAATACCATCAGAGTTGGGCAGCAGAGCTTAAGAAATGAAATCAGGCTGGAGTTCTGTTCCTGAACTCACTCAGAGAAGTTCTGAGGAAAAACACATGTCAGACGATGACCTAATGAAGGGATCAACTGCAGGAATGAAGAAGCCTGCAGATGAATTCTTGAGAAGGTAGAGTTGTGACTAATTTATGGGAAAATTGGCTTATTCGTAGTGAAGGGGGCCTGTCATTATGCAGTTACGTCCACTTACTCGGAGGGATAAACTCTAATCTAAAAATTCTGTGAGGTCACAGAAGGATTTGACAGATGTAAAATCGCTTCTGAGAATCTGATTAGAAACTCTGTAATAATCTAATTGGATCATCATTTTCTCATTGTCCAATAGGAACCCAACTAACAAGGAATGCTGTCAGAACATCGTTCTTTAAAAGTTATCAAAATGTTCTTGCTGTACATTTATAAAAAATGTTTCATTGATATCATATATATTAAAAGCGGTATTCTTAAGTTATTAGTGGAACATTGTCACAGAATTAAAAACTGATGAATAACGTTTGTATACCCAATCAATAACATTAATGCAATGTTTAAAAACTGGATGTTTTGAACGTTCCTAGAACATTCTTACTACCTAAAATTGTTAGCCAGTTAGTCTGATGATGTGGCATACAGACACAGGCCACTTACACACTGCGGTTAAATGGATATGATCTGCTTATTCTCAGTCTGTACAGACAGAGTTTTATTTTTTACAGGAGTGACAACTGCATTCTAACTAAATTTACTCCTGTTTCATTCAGAGTGTGACAGTTGTGTGAACAGAACCGACACAAAAAGCCGACAAGCAAAGCAAGACAATAATATAAGATTCATTCCCACATTTTAATGTAATTGCGACTCCCAAAGACGGCAGTGTGTACGTGGCCATTATGACATCATTAAGCTCCACCCCTTCACTCACTGTTATCATGACGGGGCAGAACAAACGCTTTTTCTCTCAACCCTGTAATTACAGGCTATCCTAAATTAAATCTGGCTAATGTACAACAGACAGCCCTACTGTCCTTAAAGACCAGGCCGTCTGTCCCCCTGCTTCAGCTCACGGCACCCATTCAATTATTTTCTTACTGGTGAGAGAGGAGCTGCGGTTCTACAAACGCATGGCTCATTCTCAATGATCCGCTTGGAGCCCTGGAGCCTGTAATTTGTGATTGACAAAACCATTTTCACCCTGCGCCAGTGCCTTACTGGACCCAGTTTACATTACATTTGGCCATCAGTAGCGGTCCAACATAGTACCAAAACTGATTATACAAAGATCAACAAAAATGCCCTTAAACGAAAACACTGCAGATTAACATTAACAAAGCATTAACATTAATTAAAAAAAAATGAACTTCCTATAGCTCAGTTGGTAGAGCATTGTGTTTACAGCACAACGATTGTGGGTTCGATTCCCAGAAAGCACATGAACTGATGAAAATATATAACTTGAATGTGTCTGCCAAATGCATAAATGTAAACATAGCACAAACAGTAAATTAATCTATCTTAAATTAAGTAGTTTAATCTCATAAACAGACAAAAAAAACACCTTAATTGTAGTATTATGCAGATTTTCTCATCTCCTCATAAGCCTGGTTACAGCTTCAGCATCTTAACTGTGTATGCTTGTATCATTCCTTATATTTTAGTGTTTGAATTAGCATTGATCTTCCAGAACAGGCATGTGACCCATTTTTGGGTGGCGATCAAGCAGCTGAGAACCGCTGTTGTAGGGTTGGCCCAGAGTTCAAGGACAAACAAACACTTACAGGAATGTTGTAAAAATGCTTCCTCTTTTCTTGGTTCCTCCACACTGAAAGTTTACCCTATGGGAGGGGCGGTTACCCACAATGCACCATGTCATACATCTTGAACACGTACATCAACAATCAACAATGGCAAAAAGCATAAATACATAAAAACAAAGAAACACTTTTTAATGCTTCCTGTCTGATTGTGAGTGATATAGTGTGCGAGAGACCAATGCAGGCTAGCTTAAGCATCGCATTGCCCCAAATCCCCTCACCTTCCTCAGCAATATCCACCCCCAGTTTCCTGCAGGGAATGGGCTTTCTGAACACTGTCCAGGTAAGGATTTAGGGGCTCCGATTTATGACCCAGAGGGGACCCCACAGCTGGGGTCGGGATTAGCCCCGGGCTGGAGCAGGAAGATTTTTGAGGAAATAAATCAGCTGGTCTCGCCTCAACTGAGAGCAGAAAACAGAGATGAGAGAAAACTAATCATCACTGAATTAACAAAAACAGCCATTAGACAAGATTTTAAAGTTCAAGTTCAAACAATTCAATTTGAAATGACAAATAAAACCTAAACGGGGACATTTCCATTGTTTTTAAACACATCTAGTTATAAACAATATAATCCAACCCACACTCTAACCCTAACAGAAAACTTTCTGTATTTTTACAATTTAAATTAAAAAATTATTTACTATATTTTATAGCGTTTTCACACATGAGGACGTCCCCAAAAGGAGGTTTTGCTCACTTTTGGGTACAAATTAGTCCCCAATATATCAGGAAGTAAACACACACTCATTCACTAGCACACACACGCACATACACACGCACATTAATTCATTCACACACATGTTTGATTTCATAACACTCTGTCAGTGTGAGTGAAGCAGCTGATGGAGCAGAAATCAGGGTAACAGAAGCCCGGCCAGCGCTGGTCATCCATCTACTGCCGAACTCACTTCCCACATCCTGTTTTCAAAGAGATGCCGATGTCACTTTACAGAAGATTTGGTGCTGAAACGGCCGGCGTGAGCCAGGACGTGGGCACGGAGGTATTTTTATCGTCCGCTGGCTTATACTTCAACATATCCCTGACAAACCCACAGCAGAAACATCAAGCGTTTAAGGTACAACCTTAAATAGGAGGATATTAATCTGTACAACGTCCTTAAACCTTCAGATGAAAACTCCCACAAACGCTGTCTGACAGAAAGTTCAGAGCTGGCCAGTCACGGGATACGTTTTAACTTTTGGTTTGGATGGGAGTAATTTTAGCCAGAGCCACAAAAGCTATTGTGAGTTGTCAAACTACTGTA
>JAZGTK010009582.1:0-17150 GCA_036877625.1 Ambastaia sidthimunki | reverse complement strand
GTTCTGTCGCTCCATTCATAAGTTTAATACATTGTAAAGTTGAACTACTGAAATCACTTGCACAACACATATTCTTTCTTTTATCGTGTGCCAGACGTTAGATTCAGTAAGAAAGTTAAAAGCACATGTCGAACTGTACAGGCAACACCTCTTTGCCGATTACGTGATCCAGACTATGCCTTCACTAACTAAGCGCTGTAGTCAAACGTCTCTTCTCAAAACATTTGTTCGCTTTTGTTCGTCATTATATTGATGAAGAACACTGAATTTAAATGCAAAATGTATGTTTCTTGCTTATTCTCATTATTTCGTGTTTCAGACTTTGCATTCAATCACAAGGTTATTAACAGCACTTGCAAAACGCGATCTCTCGCTTGATTCCTGTTTATTTACAGTTTAACTTTATTGAAAACACTTGCAAAACACATTATCTTTCTTTTATCGTGTGACAGACATTGCATTCAGTAAGAAAATTAACAGCACATGTCGAACTATACTGACATCACGGCTTGGCTAATTTCGTGTTCTAAGACTTTATATTCACTAACTAAGCGCTGTTGTTAAACGTCACTAATCAAAGAGTTCATCGATTTTCTCATCATTATATTGATGAACAACACGGACTTTAAATGCAAAATGTATTGTTTCTTGCTTATTCTCATTGTTTCGTGTTTCAGACATTGCATTCAATCACAAAGTTCACGCATGTAGAAGGCATTGAGATGTTTTGTTAGCCTCCAAAAGGTTTCTGCAAGACTTGAATATACATAATCATCAAATTTGCATTGCCTCACTCTTGGCTAGTATCAACAATAAACAAGAATGGGTTCTTTTGGTTAAGGTTAAATCCCAAGTTCGATGACAGCATTGAAGAGGATGATAAATATGCATTTATCATCATTTCTGCTTGTGATATGTAAATGTGCAGGTGTCAGGAGAGTCATAGCACATGTCCTTGGCGTAATTGCGGGACACTCACACTTCTCAGCCTTTACTGGAAAGGAGCATTTTGGCCAACTGAAAGGATCATTTGTCCAACGTCTGCTGGAGGCTCGTCTCTGACAAGGAACTGTGGACAAGCTTTTCAACTTGTCCAGGATGGACAAACATGGTCGTTATCTTATGCACTATAACCTATGTTTTGTGCACTTGGAAAAGGCTTATGGCCATGTTCCCCCAGGGTGGTTGGACATCCACAATCATCCAAGAATGTGTCTGTATTCTTGGCAGTGTAAAATTTGTTTCGGCAGTAAAATAAGTTTGTTGGCAGGGCTTGCACCTACAGTTTGTCAGTGAAGTCAGCAATTCTGTTTATGAGTGGCTTAGGTGCAGAAGGGGTCCATATTAGGGGACTTAAGGGGGCATCGCTGCTATTTGATGATAATGTTGTCCTGATAGCCTTAACCGGCTGTGACCTGTAGCATTAGCTGAGGCAGGTTGCGGCCAGATGTGAAGCAGCAGAGATGTAGGTCAGCTCCTCTAAGATTGCACCTCCTGCTGAGTCTATGATTATCAACCGGAAATAGGTTGGTTTGTTCCTTTGAGGTAGAGGATTAGTTGCTTTCCCAAGTGGAGGACTTTATCAGTACTATCTCAGGGTATTGATGGAATGGGAAAAAGAGTACTTTCCATTAGTCTAAAGTTTGCTCCTTATCACCAGCCCCCCTTTATTTTCACCCAAATGGTTGAGCAGTGTATTATTAACCGGCTAAACAGTTCATCATCTTAGAGGTAATCAGCAAGATATTAAACTTTTTACAATTCTTAATATGCACCCTATGCAATGTTGACAGAAGCGGGTTAATAGGGTTATAACTTTTAGTTCTCGTAAAAACTAGTTGCAGTTTGTCTTGATGTCATAAATGCATGAATATAGAGAGAAAATCATTTTATATTTACTCATCTACTTTCCCTAAACTCACATACTGTTACCCATATACCTATGAGCCAGCTATAGAAACTGGTGTGAAAGATTTTAACAATAAAGTACTTTATACACATATATAACCTTCCATATTCTTATATGCACAAGTTGGAGCATCTACAGATTCACAATTGCTATTTTTAAATGTATACAATTGTAGCCATATCAACACCAAACAGCTGTTCACCACTTTAACATAGTGCAGGAAACATATACTATAATAGGTATGTGTAACAAAATACACATACCTATTTACTACCTCATGGACAACTTTACAAACCTCTTTAAAAGTCATGCTCTTAAAATATCACATTTACATAACATCAATTCATTTAGCAGAATCTTTTATCCAAAGTGAGTTGTGCGAATTAGTGAACATTAAACATTTTGGTATACTGTGCCCTAATGATTGGACCCTCTGAGGTTATGTATATTACGAGGTAACAGAGGAACAGAACCAATCCCTGACGAACTCCAGTGGTCTGCGGATGTGTCTGTCACCTCAAAGATACCTTGAAAGGAGCAGTTCCAGCAAGGCCAAGGATGGAAAGGTTGGACAGAAGGCTCTGGTGAGGTCACCAGATTGCTCCCACGATTGCTCCCTGGGCACTGCAGTAATAGCTGCCCACTGCTCCGGGTGTGTGTGTGTGTTCATAACATGCAGTGTGTGTTCACTCCTCACCAGTGATGGGTTAAATGCAGGGGTCACATTTCGGGTATGGGTTACCATATCTGACAAAAACACTTTCACTCACTTAAAACCAGTTTGTACATCGTTTATAGGTAAAAATATTTATTAACATTACTGGCTGATATGGGGAAATGGGAAAATAATACCCTATAGATAAAAGACAGAAGATAGAGAAAGGTGAGACAGACATGGCCATTGAGGACTGGAAGCTGGGCCAAGAGCTCAAGTAAAGTGTGTGAGGTGGAAACACTTCCTGTGGTGATGTTTTTAGTTAAAATGGGTAGGACTTCAGACAGGAATGATGAATATATAGCTTGCAGTGAAGAGACTGCTTAAAGGTTGATAGGAAATGGAAAAGGTAAATGGAAAAGAGAATTATGAGATGTCTGTTTCTCTAAAAGGAGAAAAATAGCATGGATGGTCTGATGGTAGTGAAGGTATAGGGATGAATTGATTGAGAATTAATTGCTGATGGTTACCACCTTATATGTGAACACATTATCGTCAGTCAGAAGTGCTGTGGTGTGAGGGTACTGAGCAGAGAGGAGGAGTTGGTGTTATATTGGTTTTCCTTTCCTGTTTTCCCCACTCCACTACTCCATACTCTATAAAGCTGTAGCCTAATCCGGATCAAACTTTGGTCTTCCTCTAAGAGGAATGATAACTATGGGTTACATAAGTAACCTGGTTGTGTGAATGAAGTCAACACGCCACAGTATGGGTCAGCCAAACCATTTCATGCAATCAAAACATTTATTGGTTTCCATAATGTACAAATAAACCACCAGGTAATTAGTACCTTGAATATTTTCAACATAAGAGTCTATACCTGTTTTGACATCTGCAGAACAAAAGGTGTAACTGTTGCCGTCACATTCAGCCGGCAGAACTTGGCAAATGTTAAAGAGGAAGTCCAGCCTACTGCTGCGCACATGTCCTCTAGAGATGCACCTTTAAAAAGTGCGCAGGAGGCAGCTGTCCCTCTGGTTGAATGAGACACTACCCCTTTTGCGGGAGGCAGTGGCCTGCTTTGGTAGGCTACCTCTATCAGCCTTACCATCCATCTCACCAGTCGCTGTCTGGACACAGGCTGAGTCTTTTCACTGAGGCTTTCAATAAAGCAGACAAAAAGCTGATTAGTTCCTCTCATCTGCCGTGTGTAACTAATGTACCTCCTTAGAGCTCTCACTGGGCAGACCAAATGCATTCTGGCCTCTTCCGCAGAGGTGTGCTGAGGTGGGTAAAAGGACTGCAAGATTAAAGGTCTAGAAACATAGGAACGGGGCAGAACTTTTGGCAGAAAAGAGGGATTCAGAAGAAGCGAAATAAATGAGCCTTTGTCCCCTAATCGCAGACATGCTGGGTGAACCGACAAGGCATGGAGCTCACTACTCCTTTTAACTGAAGAAATTGCCAAGATTAATGCTGTTTTTTAATGTGAGCAGCTCTAGCCCCAATTCGTGTAGTGGTTCAAAGGGGGCATCTGTCAGAGCCCTTAGAACAACACCTAGATCCCATGAGGGAATCAACCGAGCTTGACATGGGCACAATCTCCGAGCCCCTTTCAGGAAGCATTTGACGAGGGGTTGAGAACCCACTGAACACTGTCCGTAGCCTGACTGGTAGTTGGATATAGCTGCTACATACTGTATGCCCTCAGGGTTGACTCTGTTAGTCCTGATTGTAATAGAGACTGGAGGAACCTCAAGATTGATTTTGTCTCGCACCCAACTGGGTCAGTGTCCCCCAACTGACAACATCTAGAGAACCTCTCCCACCGTAAAGCATAAAGTTGTCTTGTAGATGGGGCTTTTGCCGCCAGTAAGGTTGTAACACTGCGTCTCCAAGGTCTATCGAAGACTTCCATCTAGGGGCCAGACATATTGCCTGTACCTCCCTGGGTTCGGATGACAGAGATGTCCCTGAGCTTGGGACAGCATGTCCTCCCTTACTGGCAGGCACCATGGGCGCCCTTTTAGTAGTGTCACAAGCATTGGCATCCATGACTGTTGGGGCAAATCGGGGGGCCACCATCAGTACTTTGGCTTTCAAGATCTTCACTTTGGCCAGGACTGCTGGCAGAAGTGGGAAAGGCGAAAAAGCATACAGAAGCCCCGGGCCCACGTGTTCGCCAGGGCATCCACCCCTAGAGGTCCCTTGCGGTCTGTCTTGAAGAACCACAGGGGACAATGTGCGGTCTCTTGTGAGGCAAAGAAGTCCACTTTGACTTCTCTGTAACAAGCCCGCATGGATTGTACTATTGATGGGTGAAGTCGCCACCTCCCCCGGCCTGGGCCCTCCTCTGGATAGGAGATCGGCTGCAGTGTTGTCCTGACCTGGCAGAAGCACAGCCGTTAAGACCTGGTGGAGGGAAACCACTGTTGTACTGTCTGACCGGATCATTACTTGCTTCTCTTGAAGTCAGGAGGCAGAAAATAAATCAGTGCTCGAAATACCACTTCCACTTCTAGAAGATTTATATGTGCATTTCTTAGTGTGGAAAATGCACCACATTGTCCCTGTACTGGTTTTTCTCTCCAGACAGCCCATCTCTGAGGCATCTGTTGTTATTGTCTCCCTCAAACACCGAGGACCCAAAGCGACTCCCTCCTTCAAGCCTGGAGATGACAGCCACCATTGAATTGCTGGAAGACAACTGGTGCCCCTCTAAATGCTTCGTTGTCCATTTTAGTGTGTACTTTCATCCATCGCTGTAACGGGCGCATGTAAAGTAGGCCCAGCGGCACTACCTGACTTTCTGCAGCCATCAGGCCAAGCAACCTCCAGACAAACCTCACTGTAACCAATTTCCTACTGGAAAACTGGGACAGACATTACTTCACCGCTGACTGCCTTCGTGGGGTCAGGGATGTTAAGCCCCAACTTCTGTAGTGTGTCAACACCAGTTCTGTTTTCTGCCTGGCCTGCTGCTCTGTAGGGGAGCAGATTAGCCGGTCATCCAAGTAGTTGGCTATGCGTATACCTTGACGTCGAAAAGGTATGGGCGCAGCATCCATACACTTCGTGAAAGTGCGTGGGGCTAATGACAGACCGAAGGGGAGAACATTGTATTCATAAGCATTGTCTTGAAACTAAAACCTGAGGTATTTCCTGTGTTTTTTGTAAATTGAAATATGGAAATAAGCATCCTGCAGATCTATTGTCATAAACCAATCCCCTTGCCTGACCAAGGTTAGAAGGGTTGACAGGGATAGCATGTGAAAAGGCAGATGCTTGAGATGACGATTGAACCTCTTGAGATTGAGGATCTGGAGCCTGTATCCGAAGAGCAAAGTGTTTAGGACCCACGGGCACTGGGTACATTTTCGCCAGTGGAGAAGGTGTTGTTCTGTAAACCGTGGGCCCGGAGGCTGATAATTGTCACTGGTGGCTTTTTCTGACTGCAGATCGTGCATTAGGGGGATCTGCTTGACGTCTCCCCCGAAAGGACTGTCGATGTTCCTGTCATGATCCAAGGGATGCCCTCTGGGTAACGGTGTAGCGCTGCCCAGTATAGGCCTGGTTGGTCGAATATGTCTGGGCCCAGGTACTGCTGCCTGCTGAGGTTCATGGTCCACTAATAGCTGGTGCTCTACGCACTGAACGTGTTGGCTCCCTAGCTTTACGGGACTGCTCCAAAGCTGCCTCTAAAGGGGCCCCAAAGACCTCACCAGGGACTATTGGTGCTGCAAGGACTGCCATACAGTGCTGTTCCAAAAGGTTTGCCTGAGACATCCATAGCTGGCAGCGAGCCTGAACCACACTGACCAAGAGCGTGAGCACTTGTCCCTCACATCAACATGTCTACCACTCGTAAAGCCTCTGTAGAGTTCTTTTCTGGCAAGATGGAGGAAGATATCCTGCAACAGACTCTTCGGTAGACAAGGAAAAGTGAATTTGTGCAAGCCAGCCCTGCTGACAAGGCAGAAGCATGATAGGCCTTTCGGAGTTGGCTATCAATTTGTCTGCCATGTTTGTCTGGATGTGTAGCATCCCTGCCAGCCTTGGCTGTTGCTTCTGCCAGCATAGCAAAGGTGGGTCCAATTTAAGGCGCAGTAGCAAGCTGCTCCAGTAAGGTTACCTAGTTGTGTCCTAGGCAGAGCATTAGAGCTTGGTGACTTCCATGAGGAATGCAACTCAGAAACAAAGTCTGGAAGTATTGGCAGCCCTTCTGCTTTACGACACTGGGAAACCCTGTCGAATACTGATGCAGATGCAGAGGCAACCTTGGAGACCAGGTTTGCTCGTGTTGCAGCTCTTAAAATTACTGCTCTGTCTGAAGGTTCCAAAGGGGCATCCTCTGCTTAATAAAAAGGTAGCCTACTTCTGAGCAGGGAGTGGACTACAATTTTGTCAAATATACAAAAACTTAAGATGAATGTAATCATACACCCACAAGGTCACAGAGAGGACTGATATGTCTGGCACCACACAAAAGCTGGAAATTAGAGGGTTATGCTACATGGAAGCATCATTATTTGGTTCTTGGATAGTTTAAACAGTGGCCACAAAACCTAAATATTTGCAGGACTTTATCCTGCTCAAAGGTTGAAGCCACTGCACATTTGAGTGGATCAAAATGGTATTGGATGCACCAGAATATGAATGAACTGCCATTTCAGTGCCGAGGCATTTTTTGAAGAGGGAGACACATAATCATTTCGACAGCCTCAGATGAGAGACCAGAATCTATGAAGTGGGTCCCTTCAAGGTCAAGACCCAAAACTTTAGCTACTTCACCCGAAGCTGAAATATTGCCCTATGCATTTAGAACAGCATGTTTCTTCTGACAGGATGTTCTATAGGGGAGCAGTCCAAGAGAAGGACCGGGTCTGAGAATGTTACTTGAGCTGGCAAGAAAAGGCGTACTTGGTCCTGCTGAACTCGGGATGGAACTCTCGGAAAAGCTATTGGAGGAAGTGAAAGTGACATTTTTTTGTCAGATATGGTAACCTATACCCGAAATGTGACCTCTGAATTTAACCAATCACTGGTGAGGAGTGAGCCCACACGCACACGGAGCAGTGGGCAGCTATGACTGCAGTGTCCGGTGAGCAAGCGGGGGTCAGGTGCCTTGCTCAGGGGCAATTCAGTTGCAACTTGCCGGCGCTGGAATTGAACCAGCACCAGCATTAACAAACCTACTAATTACAAACCCAACTCACTAACCCGTAGGCCACAAATGAGATGAGCTGACTGCTGTGTTGGCCTTGTGGAATAATACATGTTGACTGAAGAGCAGTAGGACAAAGTGTTTTCAGAGCTGGAAAAACTGGCCTTATTTCTAGGCAATTTATGTGTTTAGATTATGATGGCTTTCCCACAGACCATGAGTTTGACAGCCTTTAAAACTGCACCCCAGCCTTTGACAGGTGTTTGACATTACATGTTTTTGTGACTGCTGCCATGAAACCCAACAGCCTCCGACCCTGCATGACTAAGAAGTGTTGGTCATGCTAGCCTATTGTTGTGCAAAACAGCAAGGATCAACTTTATATGTGCAGGAGGCTCATCATGTTCAAATTCCATATAACTGGCATGGTTGCCACACTCACCTTCTGCTACAAATTTGTGAATCCTGAGGCTTTTAGGGGGAAAAGGGCTAGGTTTTTTCATTGCGCCTAACAGTCTTCGCCACAGAAACCTCTTCATTAAAATAGGCAGTTGTAGAATCGCTGGTGGCATGAAGGTCTGGGGCCTGGTACAGCTTTTTTATCATATCCTGACCAGATCCCTCATCATGATCCAGGTCCTTAATTATGCTTGCAATATCGCCATGGTACACCCAGAGATGGCATTGCCTTACCACATTAGTGGTAATTATGTACATTAGTGCATTAGTGCTTAGATGTAGTTTAGATGGCATGGCAGGCGTCTTCCATGACAATGCCATTGAATGGAAGAGATATCCTGCAAGCACTATTCGCTGTCTGTTAACAGTAAACATTTTGGTGGTGAAGCCAAAAACAGGTTCTTCCAAGGATACTTTAGTGTGTATGTCAGGGAAGAACAGGAGATCATGGCAAGAAGGCTGCTTTTGGCTAACACCAGGAAGCTATTGTACATTTTAGAATGGGGGTTACGTTGAAGGCCTCTGTGCTCCACATTTGCTATGTCAATGGACCTGGACTTTGCCATTAAATAGTTCTGATTTCATTCATGTTCAGACAACTGCCAATTCCCTTAAGTCTTAGCTCATGACAAAGTGCTGGGTTCCTGTGAATGGGAACAACTATAACCTAAAGGTGCCTACAACTAAACAGACAGAGATCCACAATATTGACCTACATACTACATACAACCCATACTAAATATGCCTCTAGCATAATCCTGAGTAAAAATCTGTTTTCCAAATAAGTGAAGCATAACATGACCTTGTATAAGATTTGTAGGAATTACAATACACTCTTTAAACAATTCATGATCTGAGAAATCATGCTAATAGTGTTCCTGTAGCTCAACTGGTAGAGCATTGCGTTAGCAGCGCAAAGGTTGCGGGTTCGATCTCAGGGAACACATCTACTGATAATAATGGATATCTTGAATTCACTGTAAGAAAGCGTCTGCCAAATGAATAAATGTAAATTTAATAGAAACTTGCTATACATTCAATTAGCCTACTGCTGAGCTGAAACTGGTTTACAGCATATGACCAATAGAGTAATCTGGAGCTGAGTAGACATTTATTTTTAGACATATTATTTTTACGTACTAAATATACCTCCAGTATAATCCTGATCAAATTATATCATATTTATTTTATCATATTTATTATTAATCTCTAAACTACTGTATTGTGTACAAGGGCCTTTTTACCGAAAAGAAATACAGTTAAGCAGACTTCTGAGCACAGGGTGGCCTACAATATTGTTCGATATATACTTATTTTGTGTACACAAAGACTCGACCACTGTTTGCCTAACATGATGACCTTTTAAACCTTGTAGAAATCTAAAATGACTGAGCACGCAAACATTTCTCCTGTTAACACAACATGTATTTTATACACCCCAATATATATAAACATGTTAGTTTTTCAAAGACATACAATGCCTTGTAAATTCATTCTGCCTTGTTAATTGAGTATGTATGTTGTGATCAAGTATTGTTGAGTAGTGCAAAATATGGCAGGAAATAATCAACTATGGTTTGCACGTGTTTAAACGCTTTCAAGGAAGAAGTCAAACGTTAATGATTTTAATGTTGTTGAGCAGTACAGTGTAAGAAAACTAACTAATTGGGGAACACATACTGAACAATACTGAATTTACATACAAAACACATGATTTTGTGCTTATATTCCTATTATTTCGAGTTCATGTTCACAATGTTATCTGCCCTGACAAAACGCTTTGTCTCATTATGTTCGTTTCTTTCATCAACTACAAACCATATTTCCTTGATTATTTCGTATACCAGGCGTTACACTCAGTAACAAAGATAACAGCAAATGTCAGACTATGACAACACCTCTTTGTTAATTTCGTGTTCCAGACCTTGTATTCTCTAAAAAAAATGCTGTTGTCAAACGTTTTGATTTCTTCGTTTTGTTCGTCATTATATTGATGAACAACACTGAATTTAAATGCAAAATGTATGATTCTTGTTATTTTCATTGTTTCATGTTTCAGATTACATTCAATCACAAAGTTAACTGCAAACCCACAAACGTGTTCTCTCGCTCGAGTACTAAGTTTTACACATCATAATGTTGAACTACTAAAATCACTTGCAAAACACGTTCTTTCTTTTTTCGTGTACCAGACGTTACATTCAATAAGAAAGTTAACAGCTCATTGTCGATATGTTTTGACATCATCGCTATGCTAATTTTGTGTTCCAGACCTTGCATTCACTATAACTAAGCTGCGTAGTCAATCGTCACTTCCAAAAGATTTGATTTGGTCGTCATTTCATTGATGAACAAAACTGGGTTTAAATACAAAATGTGGTTTCTTGCATATTCTCATTGTTTATGTTTCATACCTAACAATCAATCACAAAGTTAAGTGCAGTTCCAAAACGCGTTCTCTCGCTCGACTCCTACGTTTCTCTTAGAGTGTATTGTTGAACATTACTGAAAGATTTGCTCGCATTTGTTCGTCATTATATTGATGAAGAACACTGAATTTAAGTGCAAAATGTATTTTTCTCGCTTATTCTCATTCTTTCGTGTTTCAGACTTTGCATTCAATCACAAGGTTAACCGCACTTGCAAAACGCGTTCTCTCGCTCGATTCGTTAGTTTCATACAATGTATTATTTAACTATACTGAAATCACATGCAAAACACATTCTTTTATCGTATGCCAGACGTTATATTCAGTAAGAAAGTTAACGGCACATGTCGAAAACTGATATCACCTCTTTGCCAATTTCGTGTTCCAGATTGTGCATTCACTAACTAAACGCAGTAGTCAAACGTCTCTTCTTAAAACCTTTGTTCGTCTTTATGTTTGATGAACAACATTGACTTTAAATTCAAAATGTATGTTTTTTGCTTATTCTCATTGTTTCGTGTTCCAGACCACTGTTGTCAAACGTCAATTCTCAAAAGATTTCATCAGTTTCGTTCATCATTATATTGATAAACAACAATTTATTTACGCAACATGAATTGCTTTTTGCTTATTCTCGTTGTATTATGTTTCAGACCCTGCGTTCAATCTCAAAGTTAAGTGCATTTCTAAAACGCGTTCTGTGGCTCGATTACTAAATTTCATACATCGTCATGTTGAGCTACAAAAATCATTTGCAAAATACATATTCCTCATTTTTTCATTTTCATTTAGTAAGAATGTTAACAACACATATCGAACTATACTGACTTTATCTCTTTGCTAACTTCGTGTTCCAGACCTTGCATTTACTAACTACTAACTAAGAAAGTTAACAGCACATTCAATAACTAAGAGCAATAGTCAAACGTCTATTTTCAAAAGATTTGTTTCCTTTTGTTAGTCATTATATTGATGAACATCAATTTATTTAAATGCAACATGTATTGTTTTTTTGCTTATTCTCATTGTTTTATGTTTCAGACCTTTCAGTCACAAATTTAAGTGTATTTCTTAAAACGCGTTCTGTGGCTCGATTCTTAAGTTTCATACATCGTCATGTTGAACTACTGAAATCATTTGCAAAACACATATTCATTTTTTTTCATATTCTTTTATTCAGTAAGAAAGTTAACAGCACTGAACAACATAGAATTTCAATGCGAAATTCTCATTGTTTCGTGTTTCAGACTCCATTCAATGCCGAAGTTTAACTGCACTACCAAAACGCATTCTCTCGATCGATTCCTAAGTTTTCTACAGTTTATTGTTTAACTTTACTGAAATCACATATTCTTTCTTTTTTCGTGTGAGAGACGTTACATTCAGTAAAAAAGTTAACAGCAAATGTCGATCTATACTGACATTACCTCTTTGCTAATTTCGTGTTCTAAGACTTTGCATTCACTATTTAAGAGCTGTTGGCGAAATTCACTTCTCTTTTGTTCATCATTACATTCATGAACAACAATTTATTTAAATGCAAAATGTATTGTTTTTTGCGTATTCATTGTTTTATGTTTTAGATCTTGCATTCAATCACTAAGTTGTATGCAGTTGTAAAACGCGTTCTGTGGCTCCAAAAGATTTCATCAGTTTCGTTCGTCATTATATTGATGAACAACAATTTATTTAAACGCAAAATGAATTGCTTTTTGCTTATTCTCGTTGTATTATGTTTCAGACCTTGCGTTCAATCTCAAAGTTAAGTGCATTTCTAAAACGCGTTCTGTGGCTCGATTACTAAATTTCATACATCGTCATGTTAAGCTGCAAAAATCATTTGCAAAACACATATTCCTCATTTTTTCATATTCTTTCATTCAGTAAGAATGTTAACAGCACATATCGAACTATACTGACTTTACCTCTTTGCTAACTTCGTGTTCCAGACCTTGTATACACTAACTAAGCACAGTAGTCAAACGTCTCTTCTCAAAACATTTGCTCACTTTTGTTCGTTATTATATTGAGCAACAACAATTTTTTAAATGCAAAATGTATTGCTTCTTGCTTATTTTCCTTGTGTTATGTTTCAGAACCTGCCCTCTTTCACAAAGTTAACTGTACTTGCAAAACGCGTTCTCTCGCTCGTTTCCTATGTTTCCTACAGTTTATTGTTTAACTACTGAAATTACTTGCGGAACACATATTCTTTTGTTTATGGTGTGACCGACGTTACATTCAGTTAGAAAGTTAAACAGCAGATGTCGATCTATTCTGACATCAACTCTTTGCTAATTTCTTGTTCTAAAACTTTGCATTCACTAACTAAGGGCTGTTGTCGAACGCATTTCTCAAAATATTTCATCGGCTTTGTTCATCATTTTATTGATGAACAACAATTTATTCAAATGCAACATATATAGTTTTTTTGCTTATTCTCATTGTTTTATGTTTCAGACCTTGCAATCAATCACAAAATTAACTGCACTTCCAAAACGCGTTCTCTCGCTCGACTCCTAAGTTTCCTACAGTTTATTGTGTAACTTTATAAAATTTCTTGCAAAAAACTTATTCTATGGTTTTCGTGTGACAAAAGTTACATTCAGTCAAAAAGTTAAAAGCACATGTCGAACAATACTGACATCACCTCTTTGCTAATTTCGTGTTTTAAGACTGTCGTGTTTTGAATTCAATAACTAAGCGCTGATGTCAAACCTCACATCTCAAAAGATTTCATCCTTTTCTTCGTCATCATATTGGTGAACAACAATTTATTTAAAGGCAAAAGGGATTGTTTTTGGCTTATTCTCAATGTTTTATGTTTCAGATCTTGCATTCAATCACAAAGTTAAATGCACTTCTAAAACGTTCTCTCGCTCGATTCCTAAGTTTTATGCATCGTAATTTTGAACTACTGAAATACCTATTCTTTCTTTGATCGTGTGCCAGACGTTTCATTTAGTAAGAATGTAAACAGCACATGTCTAACTGTTTTGACATCACCGCTTTGCTAATTTCGTGTTGCAGATCTGCAATATTAACTAAGCTCAGTAGAAAAACGTCTCTTCTCAAAACATTTGCTCACTTTTATTCGTAATTATATTGATGAACAACACTGAATTTAAATGCAAAATGTATGTTTCTTGCTTATTCTCATTGTTTTGTATTTCAGACTATATTCAATGCCGAAGTTAACTGCACTACCAAAACGCATTTTCTCGCTCGATTTCTAAGTTACCTACAGTTTATTGTTTAACTTTATTGAAATCACTAGGAAATACATATTCTTTCGTTTATCGTGTGACAGACGTTTCATTCGTAAGAAAATTAATAGCAAAGGTTGATCTGTTTTGACATAACCTCTTTTCTAATTTCGTGTTCCAGACCTTGCATACACTAACTAAGCGCAAGGCGCGTGTGCCAGACGTTTCATTCAGTTAAAAAGTGCACAGCAGATGTTGATCTATACTGATATCACCTCTTTTGCTAATTTCGTGTTCCAGACCTTGCATTTACTAACTAAGCGCAGTTGTCAAACGTCTATTCTCAAAAGATTTGTTTGCTTTTGTTCATTATTATATTGATAAACAACATGGAATTTAAATGGAAATTGTATGTTTCTTGCTTATTCTCATTGTTTTATGTTTCAGACCTTGCATTCAAGCACAAAGTTAAGTGCATTTCTAAAACGCGTTCTGTGGCTCGATTACTACATTTCATACATCGTCATGTTGAGCTACAAAAATCATTTGCAAAACACATATTCCTCATTTTTTCATATTCTTTCATTCAGTAAGAAAGTTAACAGCACATATCAAACTATACTGACTTTACCTCTTTGCTATTTTCGTGTTCCAGACCTTGTATACACTAACTAAGCGCAGTAGTCAAACGTCTCTTCTCAAAACATTTCTTCACTTTTGTTCGATATTATATTTTTTAAATGCAAAATGTATTGCTTCTTGCTTATTTTCCTTGTGTTATGTTTCAGACCTTGCATTCTTTCACAAAGTTACCTGTACTTGCAAAACGCGTTCTCTCGCTCGTTTCCTAAGTTTCCTACAGTTTACTGTTTAACTACTGAAATCACTTGCGGAACACATATTTTTTCGTTTATCGTGTGACCGACGTTACATTCAGTAAGAAATACTCAGGTAATGTTAAATGCACTTCTAAAATTTATCAACTTTCCTAGGGTCCATCTCCAGGTGGCCAGGAATGACGAGAAACCAGAGAAACTGGGCCTGGGTCACGTAAAACTCGCACTTCTCTGGCTTGACATAGAGGTGGTGGTCGAGGAGTCTCTGGAGAACCCTGCTGACGTGTCTCTCATGGTCCTCCGGAGACCTTGAGAAAATGAGGATGTTGTCCAGGTATACAAATACGAAGATGTTCAGCATGTCTCGGAGGACCTCGTTCATCAGGGCTTGAAAAACAGCTGGGGTGTTGGTGAGCCCAAATGACATCACCAGGTATTCATAGTGGCTGGTGGGGGTATTGAAGGCAGTCTTCCATTCATCCCCCTGCCGGATCTGCACGAGGTGGTAAGCATTGCGAGATCCAGCTTGGTAAGAATGGAAGCCCCTTGTAGCAGCTCAAAAGCAGTGGCCATAAGAGGAAGAGGATATCGATTCCGGACTGTGATCTTATTGAGGCCCCAATAATTGATACAAGGCCCCCATCTTTCTTCTCCACGAAGAAGAACCCAGCCCCTGCCAGGGAAGTGGAGGCCCGAGAGATGCCAGCAGCAAAGGGCTCCTTGATGTAAGCATCCATGGCAGAGTGCTCTCTCAGACGATTGTCCAGTCAGATGGCGATCGCGATGGGGGACTTCCTGGTTCGCGAGTGGCCAACTCGTCTTGCAGAGGCTAAGACAACCCTCCTCAAAGCCTCATCATTCCAGCCACTCCTTGCTGCTATAGTTCGAAACTCGACTGCGAAGTTGGACGCGCTGCAGGAACCCTGAGGTAGAGTTAGCAGGCATTTGGAGTCCTCCCAGCCACTGAAAGGGTGATCAAAGACTCGCTTGAACTTCTCCACAAAAGAGGCATAGGACCCACAACAGGCATCCGCACACCCACAACAGGCATCCGTACATCCTCCGCACACCGCGGAGGCCGAGGCAAGCGCCTTATCAGAGAGGAGAGTGATGATGAGGAAGCTTGTGGACTGAGTGAGGAAGCCAGGAACTAGGATCTCCTGCGAAAGGCTTGGGGGGTGGCATTTGGGGGAAGGCCTGTCACTCGGGAGTGGCATAGAGGCAGGTGACACAGAGGCAGGTGGAAGGCGTTCGAAGAGCTGGTGGACAGTACCCATCACATCCACCAGGAGTTGGGAATGCTTGGCCATCAGCTTATCTTGGCGGCTGAGAACCGCGTCATGGCACTGAAACAACACCTCGTGTTGAACGATCCGGTCACTGAGTGTTTCTGGGTCCATGGTGAGCTTGGTTTTTCTGTCACGACCGGAACTCGAACTCAGGTCTCTGGTGTGACAATCTAATGCTCTACCACAGAGCCACAGAGGAAGCAGTGTTGGACCCAAGCGTAACACTCGCAATGGCGATGTTCAAAGAAAAGATGATTTATTAAAAGAAAACAATTAACAGAGGTTCTTCTCAGATTGAGGTGTATATAATAACAAAGATAATCCAATGTTAAACGCAAAACAAACAACTCCACGAGGGAAGAAAAATGACAAAACTTGCCCTTGCAAAATAATGCAAAGGCAAAAAGATCAGACAGCTCGAAAAAACCTTGCTCGAGACAGGGCAGCGCTTGGACAAACAGGCAGTAATGGCCACGACTCACAAAAACCAGGCAAACAAACACAACTAAATACTCAAAAGAAAACAAGGCACAGGTGAGGCAAATAATACTAATAAGGACACACAGGTGAAGTAAATAATGTTAACAAGGACACACAAGGAAGAACTAAGGCAGTGGGGAACACAGGGGGCCTCTTGAGGTACAGAGATGAACTGTAGGGTAGGATGCTGACAGGTTACCATATCTGACAAAAACACTTTCACTCACTTTTACTGCTGTGGTTTAAGCTGTAGGAATGATGAAACAGCTAGAAAGAGGTTAACAGCAAAGTGGTATATAACTATATTTTCTCTCCATTTCCACCCTTCTGCTACTTATAGTGTTCCTGTAGCTCAACTGGTAGAGCATTGCATTAGCAGTGCAAAGGTTGTAAGTTCAATCCCAGGGAATACAAGTACTGATCAAATGTATACCTTGAATTCAAAAGTCACCCACCCCAACCCTAATCAATCTGGTGCATTCTGACAGTAAAATTAAGTTACTAGCTCTATAAAGAATTTTGTAATCTTATAAACAACTTGTACTCTTGTATCAGTTTATTAAATGCTTTAGCACCCTAAAGCACCCCTGTAGAACCGGGCATCAGGTCTGAGGTACTAGAACAACTCCTTTCACTTTTGCAGTCTCTTGCTGCCCCTCACCCCCCAGACACATGCACACAGTCACGGACTGTCTCTACATCTACCTAACCCTAATTTTTTTTT
>JAZGTK010009581.1:0-17151 GCA_036877625.1 Ambastaia sidthimunki | reverse complement strand
CATAAGTTCTTTGGTTAAAAATAAACAAGACATAACAGATGAGGGATCAAAACCCTTACCCCATTTGCAACAGTTTGTAAAGTTTATAATATTTATAATTTAAGCTCTGGGGCAGGGAATTGTCAGTTTGGCTTTATTTGACTACCAAAGAAAAGTATGAAAGCAACCTGCACTTTTATATTTCAAACAGAGATGGCGATAGAGAGGCAAAACGTATGGATTGGAAATTTAAATTTCACTAACCCAGCAAAGTTTGGTAAATCCAATGATTATTTCTTCCCCAAAAGCACTTACTAGCTTAAGTCAAGCTGGATTGATAAAAACCTGCGTATGCCAGTTCACAAAGTTGTGTACCGATTCAGCCAATCAGATTGAAGCTTGAGATTTGGGTGCAATATGCATCCGACAGTTGGTGAATAGACTGCGGGTGGATCAGGAAAGTTTAAAATTAAGATTGTTTAAGATTAAACAGTCTATAAGCTTCCAATGATTGGGCCTCGGTTTGAGTAGATTCAGTGCTACTGTACGAGTTAAACAAGCCTACTTGCATTCTTAAACCTTCAAAGCGTTGCTCAGAAAACAAGTTTACAAATGCCGCATAATAGAACATATTAGCACATTTAATGAGATCCACTAGCAGCCCTTGAGACTGCGGAACCAAAATGAAGGCCATGATATTATATTAAAAAACTGACCCCTGTGGTTTAAGCCACATTGACTACAAAGCGAGATTTAGATACAAGATTATATTTTGACACAATAATATTTTGGATATTCAATATCAAGGATTTTTTTAGCAACAGGAAGAAGGCCTAATCCGACCAGATATCATTACCCACTGAATGTCTCTCTGTATCTTTTAAATCCATCCATGTCCACCCTCAGTGCTCTTTAGAATACCTCCAAAAACAATTAACTCAAAGACACAGGCAAGGGCGTCCTTTTGTGTCCGACCAAAGGCTTGAATTGGATTTATCCCCCTGCTTTGGGGGGATTATGTGATAAATTGCCCACTGCACCAGAGGAGGGAAGAGAATGAGACTGTGTGAAACTTTTAAAGGTGATTTCACAGGGCGTTTTATGAAAACGTGTTTTATTTTGCACAGGAGTGGCTTATTGTGAAAAACATATCACAGGGTAAGTGAAATGTTTTTTACAATGCTCAGAAATAAAAACCTGACCGGCAGAAATGTGTTCTAATGAATCAAAAAGAAAATTATACACAAAAAAGTGGGTTTAGTTGCACAACAACAACTATCAAAAACAACATCAAAATGACATGCTCAAGCCATCAAGAGCAAAATCGTGATGTTTTGCATAAACAGTTGTGGGACGTATACACAATAAAACTGTTTGTTTGGCCTTTTACGTGATTTTGAATTATTTAGCATAATCTGCATAAGAGTTCTTGTAAACACTCAAATATTTACAGCTTTTGGATGTCACGTCACCAGTTTCTGATGTCAACGTTTTAATGCGTGAGTTTGTATGAGTCTACAGTATTTTCTGCGGTTCTGTTTTGACTTACCCAGAGGTAGCCCTGAGGAAGAGAAGTGCTTGCAGCTGAGAAACCAAGCAAAGCACATTGGACCGGATTATGAAGAGCAGCCTCGAGCTACAGAGAAATCAAAGAAAAATACATATTCAATTATAATCGTAGCCATCATACTGCACCCCTCAAATGGGTCATTATGTGTATTTTGATGTCTTCCACTAAATTAATGCAAGATTTTTTTTTAAAACCACCCACCACATTATGAGAGTGTTTTCTGTCAATAGTTCAAATATTTGAATTATTTAGTTATTTAGTGTTGCCCGAAGTTTTTACAATGGCACATTTTTCTCCATACACCAAACATCCTTCTGTTCACACCCTCTCTGGACTCACACTCACTATTCACAAAAAGTATAATATATTATAGCATAGGCTATATTGTACAATAATATATATACTTCTTTAACATTAAAGACATATAACAAATTTAACTATGCACCATATATAATATACAGTTTGTGGTTTATATAAAAAAAATGCATTTTTTTTCTGCATGCAGCCCAGGTCATGACTTTTATATACCTGCTCCCTCAATATTATGATTACTATATATATATATAGTATATAATATATGTGTATATAATATATAGTGTATATATATATATATATATAGTAATCTTATGATGTATATATAATTGATTATTACCAATAACATAATACATACAGCATTATTATATACTGTAGTGTATATAATATATACTGTATAATTACAGAGGCTGTGAGAGAGAAAAAGATGACAACAAAGCAATATGGCTCAGTTCATATGGTGGGTGGCATATTTATGAAGACCATAATGTTGTGTGATATTACAGCATGTTTAACAGACCACAAATGGCCTCTGTTTTGGAATGTTTATATGTGAGAATGAAGGCTGGCAGAGATGGGAAGCATGTCTAATTTAATTAAGAAAAGGGGGGGAAGCTGATATCTAACAGAGGTTACGGGTGCTGCATATCTTTAATGTTGCCCCCTGTGGAAATCGGGCATCAATCACAGGCTATACCAAGCAGACTTTCTCATTTCCCCCAATCTTTCAAAGTGAAAATGCAAACAGGTCCAAAATAATGCTGGAGAAATGTTGATTTCAATCCCTCAGATGGGTCTGCCTCTCTCTTCAACTCTTCTTACCCCTTCCCTCTCAAAATCACTCCCTGCTTTTCATCCTCAGTTATTCAAGCTCATTGGGCACACCGAGTTCCCTCGCCTCCCACACCGATATCGCTTATCCCTCATTTTTATATCATTCGTCCATCTGCAGTGACAGAAAATGTCTCATTTGTAATTAAATGCCAGTCATAGCGGGAACGCACATATGGCAGCCTGCGGGCAGCAGGGTTTGGCTGGTGGAGGGAACGGACAGACTGGTTTTGAGTCACTTGAGAACGCTGATGCACAGTGAGGAACCCAGGCAATCTTCACAGGTGGAGATTGCTTTGTCTTTGACCATTCTCTGATGAATAGCAAGTGCATTTGCCTGGATATCTGCTTGTGCCGTGGCCTCCGGGGTTTAAGACACATGGAACAAGATTTCTAGACAACACATTTGTTTGGAGTTCTCGAAAGGCGCAAGACGACTATCCGAATTCAGTAGCAAAAAATGAAGCTGTTTCTAGAGTCTCACTGTGGGACTGGTTTTGATGTATAGATTTTCAAATGTGTTTGCACTGTAATCTATAATGTCCTTTAACACATATGGGCATCCCACACCTATGTTTTCTTATGCAGTATAGGTGAGATCAAACGCATAAGGTGTTGAGTGTTTTTAAAGGGATAGCTCACTCAAAAATGAAAATTCATATCTTGAAAAATCATATTTTGAGATTTTGAAAAATGTTCCAGTGGTTTTGTGTCCACACAACAGAAAAGTCAATCGGTGCCGTTGTTGTTTTGTTACCAACATACTTTAAAATAAAAAATTATCTTTTGTTGTGTTCCTCAGAAGCAAAAAAACATGACATGAAAGCGAGTAAATGATGGAAGAAATTTCTGGGTGAACTATCCCTATTAAATTATCCGCTTTGACTAACACACTCTAAAACTTACTTGGCACCATTAATTTAACTGACTTGGTAATTAAAAACATGGAATTACCAGGTTTGTAGAATCATCAACACTTTGTTCCATCCAATAAAGAAAGAACTTAAAACGAAAGATATAAAGCATCTCACAGGGTTTCTCAGATTCTAAACAACATAACTTTAAGTTCTATTAACGATTCCATTAATGTTTAAGGAACCCATGGACAATGTCTGGAAAACAGTTCTTGTAATCATGGAACAGCCTTGTGAAATAATGCTGCAGTATTCCACTAATTCTCTTGCTCAAATACAGGTGCAACACTGGAGATGCCCATGGGAGAAGAAGCGCAGCGGGTAAACAGACTCAGATTTGACAGAGGACTGGTGTTTGGGTGCTCGTCTGGGGAAAGGGCACAAGGTGAGCTAATTAAACAGAGATTTGTTGATGAAGGAAGAGGGCGGCCACACAGCTGCTGGCCCCAGTGACCCAGTGCTCTACATGGCATCCACTCCACCCTTCTGGCTGACGGGCCATATGCCAGCTCCAGGTGGCCAGTACATTTTCCATAGGCCATGGAGCTCAAAGAAAACTTGTTATTAGCTTTCCTTGTAGACTCTTACAGCACCTAACTGTCTATATATACATATACATATACACACACACACAAACACACATATGTGTATATATACACACACACATATACACACACACACACACACACACACACACACTGCATAAACCTGCAATCACTTCGAAAGCCATTCCCTACTTATAAACAAACAGTGGAATAGTTTTGGAAAGTGGGCCTGATAAAAGATTAGAAATGAGTAATTGGATCGCTTGGATGGTCGTTGTAGTTAACCAATAGCGAGTCTAATATGCAAAGTAATAAAACAAACCACCCAATCAACTAATTTAATATTCATCATCGTGCTTAAGGCAGTTTGGGGACTGAACTGCAGACAATTAACAATGTCAGAAGCCTCAGAGCAATACAAGCACAGTGTTTGTGTGTTCCACTGCCGTTCTGTGACAGCACTCAAATCTCGGTTCTATCTCGCTGTATTTAATGCATATCAGATGTGATGAGCGGGACACAAAGGGACGCGAGTTCTCCCTCCCAGAATTCACAATTAATCAAGTTAGTCTCTACTTGGTCTCTGCTTATGACTCATAAAGAGACCATATCGCTGCCTGGAATGAAAAGAAAAGAAAGTTATCATGGATACACGGTTACATACATAGATACACGGTCACTGTGCTTCTGGAACAACATTCCTGTCAAAAAGGGCATAAATCCCACCATAACCATAGCCATAACTAACCTATCAAATCAGAGGAAAACAAAAACCCCTAACTCAGTCCTAAACCTAACATTGATCCTAATCCTGCAGTCTGATTGGTTAATAAAAATATACATCACTGGTAGTTAATGTTGATTTAATAACATCCTGCTTTAAGAAGCTACATTCCCCTTACATACAGTGTAATTTTTTATCGGCACTCCATGCCGATGGGTCTGTTTTGATTGTCTGACATCAATGAGTGTTTAAGAAACTCATTATGTTTGAAATTGTGTTTGGCGCCCCTAGTGGTGCACAAATACACCCTTTACTTATAAATCATATTTAACTTTGTTCAACTGTATATATGACATCTGGACTCATTAAGTAACATTTAGCTTTGTAATATATTCTCTCAATCATGTCAAAGTTTATTTGCATAATGCTTTTCCCAATAAACATTTCAAAGCAGCTTTATTAAGAGTAAATACAGCTATGTCTATAATGTTTTAATTCTTTATAGCTGACATTGAGCAACATAATTAATGCTACAGGTTGGCAGACATTTGAGACATTTTGTGTTCTCTGCTGTAATATAAAATAACAACATGAAATCATAAAAAATTGTTAGTCATACAGAAAATGGAGCAAAGCAACCACCTTACATTAACTCCCCCGTTTACACATATCAGAAACACGTGGCTGAGCAGGGCCTCTACAATGTTTTCATTACAGAAGCTTTGGTTGGTGTTTAATCCACAAAGCTTGGTTAACATGAAGTGTAGCAGACAGGGGAAAAAAAGGCTAGCCTGAGTCACTTCAGCGAAGCTGCGCTCCACTCCGATTAAAGAATCCTCAAACCTCCCTACAACAGCGTCACAGCTCCCACACGCTAACAAACACTAATGGAACTCTTCTGCTGGTTATTAACTGATAATTGCTAGAGCACTTCTTACCGCTTCTTTATTCTAGCCTCAGGATACAGCGAGTGAGTCAGGGAGACCTCAGATAGCACAATAGCGTAGTGCGACAACGCTAAACTGATCACAGCCTGGGAAGCAAACTACATTTTTATTAGCTGGTTCCAGGCTAGGTCGGTATTGGTTTGGGGCTCATGGTGTATCGTTTGGCTCTCTCTAATCCCTTTGGTCCGGAGAAGAGCTGTAGATACCAGGAACCCTCAGAACGGCTGTATAATGTGAGGCTGACTTGAGTGTGTTTAGCATTCTGCTACATCTCAGGATTAGGCAGAGGAAAATAGAAGTGGATTAGCCTATAGGAATTCAATACACGTGGGGGAAAGAACCAGTGAAGAGGTGGTAGGACTCAGCACAGGAGAGGTTATAGCAGTTTAGCCCCAATGTGATCAAATTAGTATAAACTGCCCAAGTCTCTTCTATTAAAACAGTGGCATTGTCTGAAAGGCAATGATACACTCATGTTTGTTAGCATTTCCCAAGATCCATTTTCCCAAGATCCTTTGGTGACTTTAGTGCAGGATCAAAGCTGCAATATGCTGAAAATGTTACAATTTCATGAGTCGGATGAAATTCAATCATTTAAATTTTACGGGCCAAGATAAGCAAAGATCAAAGTGTCAACCACCTTCTATGTGATCTGTCATGCACTGTTCATCGAATATCCAGAATCAAAAGTATACGTTTTCATGAGCTCCGTTTCACACTTCTGTTTAGTAAGTGTTGGGTTTATAAGCTGGATTGCAGCCTGTGTTAGAACACATGGTGATCAGGTTTCATCTGCAAAGTTCACACTGTTGGAGAAGCAGCTCTGGTTCCCGTAACAATTAACACAGAGAACACATCAGTGGACATCTGGATGGCGTGATGGGACATTTGGCATATAAGCGTTCCAGAGTGCCATCTGACATCGCCGGGACATCACGAAACAGCATTCATATTCATGCGGAGGCTGATATTTCCTGCTTAGGTCCTGCTCAGTCACTCCACGCAGTCTGTGATGCATCCAGCTAATGCGATGAGAATCCAACACATCTCTTCATCCCCTCTGGCGTGACTTCACTGACACCGTGCAACAATTCCAGCATCGTGGAGATGAAAGCAATGGACTGTCCTACAAATAATGGCTTGGAAATGAGAAGTGAAAGCCAAGCTTTTGAATTTCTTTGTTTGCACATCTCCCTCCTTTTCTTTCACTACCATGCGAGAACATGGTGAGGCACCACAAACTCTGCCAGTTATCATGATCTAATTGGAGGGTGCCAAAGCAAGAGACCAGGGATGGAAGTGAACGCACAGAGAAGTTTGATAGGAGGGCATCTCTAATCCCCTTGATCAGATGTCAGGGAGAGCAGAACAAAAGGTCCTTGAATCCCTACCGTGCTGATCAGCAGGGCATTGGAGACGCACACATGGCTGAAGAAACCCAACCCAGCTTTTAAGCTCTGCTTTTAAACGCTCATTCATCCTGCACAGCTGTGCCCTCAGAAAGGCTGTTTAAAAAATCTTGGAATAATTATAATAATTACAAGAAACAGCTAGTAATCAGGTAGTGACATGTGAGAGGTAATGTTAGATAATCAAATCTCCTATTTCACTTTCAATTCTGAAACATTTCACCTTATCTGCCTTAGGGGACGGGTAAGGTGGAGAACACACCACGCTAATGGTGTTAGAATGCTAATGAAGCACATTTAGGGTAGAAGACACAATGATCCAGGTTGCTTTGGATCCCAGCAGAGGACAACTATGAACGGCTGCGGGCATACAAATGCTTTCATGCTGATATGCGACCGAGGTTTTAAAAGAGGCGCTTAATTTGCAACAATTGCGAACGCTCCGTGTGGGGTGATTGGCTGAAAAAGACTGACAGTACAATTAGCCAAAAATAAGACCAACTAAGGCAATTCACAGAAACACGATTACCAGATCAGGTCTTTTACAACGAGGCCATTTTGTTTTCCCTCTGCATCACCCATTACTCTCGTAAAGCTCCTACACTCCACTTAAAGTATATGGCAGGAAACGTTGACGTTTAAATGAGCACATTCTAGGCGCTAAGCTTCGCTCCTTGTGGTTGTATTAGTCCCTCTCTGTAAAAACGCTGGGGGACTGGAAAGGGGGTGGAGGATAAGACAGTGACGGCTTGGTTTAAGGGCTCGACTGGAGCACTGATGATTTCCAATAATTAGCACGTAACTGTCAAAGCTACAGATCAGCCCCTCCTGAAGATGACCTTGCTCTCAGGCTGTGCTGCAATGCCACCTACAGCACAGGAAGTACAGAGCCACACTGCCCTCTACTGACACAATTCGGCTGCCACGTCAAACCTCCCCATGACGATGCTGCAAAGCAGAAAAACAGACAAATAGAAAGGTGAGCATTTTCTCATTCTGTGAGGCTCAATGTAGATAACAGTCGTCTAGATTCCTGGTATTATTTTACTGAGAATTTAACAAGATAAAAGCAGCCTTTTCCTTTTGTGCAGTGGTAATACTCTTTATATACCTGAGATCATTTTGAAAGCATTTACAAAGTCTCTGAATAAAAGGGTTTTTTTTGATGACAGCTTTTCTTTATCTTTTAATAAGCCATCAGTTCTGTATTTACACCATTCCTGGTGGCCACCAGATAACTCTGTTCACCTGAGATATCATTACAATCTAATATGGCTCTCATAACTGGAGGGGAGATCAGATGGTCAAGCACAAAGCTAGTAAAGCATCTGGGCTTATTACTGAAAAGGCCTCCCACAGAACAAGATCTCCACACGGATCCTGCAACAGCCTTGCTGCCGTAGGCTATTCACACAGCTTAATGTGGTAAATCCTGGTCACAACCCTGAGGCAAACCCATAACAGATACGTCTCGGTGCTAGTGAGACACTGAAAAACTCTCGGCTGCTCACACGAGTCTCTGAGCGACAGGAAATATTGATAACGTAAGAGGAAATTTATGGTTGACCAGTCAAGGAGCTTGTGGGTATTATAAGAACAGCCTCATGATTTCCAGATTTCAAGGCTAGAAACCAGCTTTCTCACGGTGGCAGGGGAAACATTAAATTTGCTTCCCTATCTTCTCTGGAAAAGCCAAAATAAGCTGCTAGCTGCATTTTGGAACATGCTAGCTTGTCAGACAGCTAATGACCAGCTTAAAACCAGCTACCATGTTCCAAAACTCAGCTACCATGTTAAGCTGGATTTTTTAGCAGGGCCCCCGTTTTCTGAAACTCCTTTTTCCACGTTGAAGCTTGACCGCTGTCACAACTGACACTCGCTCGATACTTTTGACGGCTGCAGCGTTCAACACCAGACATGACCAAAGTCACCCACAGAACAGGAGATTTTGATACTTTTACTTGTGTGCTGTCACTGAACTCTACACTATATACAATGACAAGCTCCAGTCGGGAGTCTGGATTTATATCAGCACTGGCGACAGGTCCCCTGTGATCTCAACAAATCTGATTTGTACTTCCTGTCCACCATAATCTGAATGTGTTGAAGGCCCAGCGTTGAATGCCCTGCCTGAACCCAGCAGACGATCAAGTGATAGATTAAAGTGAAACGACATGAGACCAGGTCTGAAAAACAAAAAAAGCAAATAGGTTCTTAATTAATTACACAGATCTTTGGAGATAAAAGAGCAGAGGAAAAAGAGGTTAAGCCATCACCAATTAATAAAGCAAAGCCTCTATGAAGCCTCCTGGATTAGCTCCGGGCTGAGTTGAGGCTTTTCAAACACAGGCTATTCTGCAGCTCGATGTATACTTGTTTGTATTTGCTCGAGGGATGTAACGCTGCATACAAGTGAAGGAGACACTGCAGTCCAGCTGAGATGTAAAGGGAAAATGCTTTTAATCCATGCTGTGACGTCTGCTCCTCACAGACCAATGCGGAAGATGAAAAGCAGAACTCACACCGGCAACGAAAGAAGTGGAGAAAAAACCTCACATATGCACAGAGAAGATTGGAGAACACGCGCCTGTCTGATTTCACCCCAAAACAAAGAAGAATTTGCTAGAATCAACAGAAGGCTGCTGTGTTCAGGGGACAGCACCTTTCTCCAAGACAGTTTCTGATCTATATTTCATGCACTTCCTGTTTCAGTCTCACGCGTCGGGGATCAGCTTGAGATGTGAGCTCTCTCTCTTTATTCCTTTCTGCTGTAACATCTTCATGTCATTGGTGTCAGATATCAGTCCCTCTCTAAATGGTGCTATAAATAGATTTCATACACGCATTCGCTGTCACAAGGGATGTCACACTGCCATCTCGTCAGCTTCTGGAAGTCATTCAGTGACTTGAGGAGTCATCGCAACAGTGGCCTGAACACGGTTCCCTCCCCAGCAGCAGTGTGTTAGACTCACTGACGGCATGTGGACAGGAAGTAAACCGGCACATCCAGACCATGTCAGAACTCATTGTAAGACAAGACTCCATGCACAAGAAAATGCCAAACTAGTAAAAACTAGTCTCTTGCTGGACTGCAGGGCCTGTTCATGTATAGAACGATGTTGGGTGCCTGTCAATACATCTCTGCTCGAATTTTGCCTGCAACCAAGACAACAGGCATTAACAACATTAAACCTAATTGACATACGAATAAAAAAATGTTTAATAAAACATAAAACATAAGTAACAAGGAAGGAAACTGCATTAACTGACTTTTAAAACTGACCTTGACAATGTGTTGCAAATAAACAGTTTGGGCACAAATAAAATAATATCAATAAAACTTCACCAAACATGCTGGAACTGTTGTAGAGGTGCTTGGCTTCATCACCACAGAACACGGCCAACAAATTGGAAGCAAATGTTTGTAAACAAGCCATGGAGGTATGCACAAAAAAAATCAGTGGGGCGGTAAGATCACTGCTTGAAGCCTGGAAGCTGATTTTAAAGAAATTTGTTTCTGACTTTAAAGAAACAACCAGCTATTGCCAACCAAAACACAACTATGACACACAAAAAAACTTCAAAAATCTACAAAGTCAGCCTGTAAAAAGCTAAAGAAGGCCCTACTTTTTGTAGGTAAGCTTCACTGGACAGAACCATGACATTGGTTTAAGTAGTATGAAAGAGATTCAGAAAACATCTCTCATTTTCCCCTGCTTGTGTTAATCCCAAGAAAGAAAAAAGCCAAACCTGATACCTCCAAAAATCCTTTTTCCAGCTTGTCTTCCCACACTTCAAAGCATCCGGGATGGAATCTCCACGGTATTAAAAACACTCTCAAAATAAGAGCCATCTTCTCTCCATCCTAATGCTTCATAGGGAAACAGATTTTGTTTCTCTCTTCCCACGAGACATCTTTATAGTTCTAAGCACTTCTAGCATAGAGCTCCATTTTACAACTGAAAATGATATTTGGTGAAGTGTTTTTATGCATGCTAAGGGACAGTCGAGCAGTTGGTGAACATGTTCCGACACGTTGAACCAAGGACTCAAATTTGAATCTGTCCGTCCCTTTCGCCCCCTTTCTATCCATCACTTCCTGTTATCTTGCAACTGCCTGTCTGACAAAAAAAAGACAAAAAGGTCAACAGAACAAAGCTAAAGTTCACTTTTCCATTTTTAAAACCAAAAATGATCAAGATCTGAAGGTATGCAAACATAAAGATAATGTAATTAGAATGTATATAACGTGCTGGATTAAATATGCTTAGGCTAAGATGATAAATCTTCCAATCTGTAGACTAAATTTAATTAATTTACTTACGTTAAAGCCTACCAAATTCTGCATTAAATATGCCACTAGAGATTAGGCCTCAATCTAAGCAATCAAACAAGAAAAGCGTGGTTTTTATAATACCTATACAATTACTATAAGTACTGCATTTCAGGGACAATGAGTATCTGTTTGTTAAGGTATTACTGGATTTTTGCAAGGCTCAGAAGTGGGTCAGATGCTGCCTGGTGGACTGGTTGGGGGTGGGACAAAAAGCCCCCCACTGATCCGAGTCAGAACTGAAAGACCCGATAACAGTTATCTCCTCCGCCTAACAAGTCCACCCAACAGGCTTGTACAAAAATGGCAGAACGGTGTGTGTACAGATCAGTTGTTCATGGTATGATGCTACAGAACTTCCATTTTATTATTGGAATTGAGTGAGCCCCCAGCGGCGCTTCTCCTTTGATCTTGGTTTTCAAGTACCCCCCCCTTTCCTCACCATCTCAAGACCTCCAATCCCTGCACCAACGAATGTTCTGCCAAACATATCAGCTGCCAGAACCTAAAGGTAAGATGTTTAGAGGACCTGGCTGTGGCCAAACAAGCCACCCAGTGGCAGTGGAGGAGAAAGCCTGGACAGATACTGACAGTAAAGCAGAAGCTTCTCTACAAGAACCAGATTAAATACAACTCGTTTACACTAAAAACGGTTTGGTGCATCGCAACTGAATTCATAAAGAACATCTCTAGACTCCATATTAAAAAATGATAATATGTAGTTGCATACACTACCAGTCAAATATTAATGATGATTTTCCTAATAATTTGTTAATAATTTTATTTTTATTTTTTGTTAATTAAAAAATTTTTTTTTAGAATAATGAATTCATCATGAATATGGAATAATCAAAATTAAAGTATGATAACTATTCTTAAAAAAAAGAAAAAATACAATCAAAACTGTTATATTTTATTAATAGGCCAAATTTGTGCCTACAATTTGAAAAACTAAGCTTGGCATTTATCAACTCGCTTCTTGGAGGGTCATGATTAGATTACTTGTATTGTGAAGTTCCCATCAATTATGGTGTCTGATTAACTGCTTTATCTTTATTTTTGGGCCAAGTCATAAATTTCCAAAATCATACAATATTAAGTATTTGTTTTAAAGAAATGTTGGCACAATTTTAACTTTGTCTATAAACAAAATTTCAAAAAATGTAAGCGTATGTCTTCAGGTCAAAAGGTTAAGATTTTGGAAAACATTTCAGTCAAGTAATCCTGAACTTTTGACCGGTAGTGTAACATGTACCATAATATTTTACAACAACCCAGCAAACAATCCTTGTGTAAACCTGGTTTAATGTTCCAATCACCTTCAACAAGAATGTCAAGCGATCACCACAGCCTGAGGCTGACACGACAGAAACCCTGAAAAATGTAGGACCCTCTGAGTACTGTTTTCAGCAACTCTGGAAAGCAAAGAAGTGGAAACGTATACTGTTGAGCTCCCTGTCAGAGTTCTTGCTCTCGTAGCAGGAGACAAGATGAAGCCATTTCACCCACCGCCTCGACTTCCCATCTATTGGGTTGCTGTAAAGAAGCTTTATTTAATACAACCTTGATTGATTTACACTCAGGTGTCTCACAGTCATTAAGATAATTACCTGATCGCTTTATAACATCCTTGCATGGTGATTGTGGTAATTTGGCTCCTAAACCCACCATCGAGAGCTAAGTCCCATAACACTGTTAGAACTGAAAATCTAGCCTGAAATATCATCTTCCAGACAGTAAAATTGATTTCATTCCTTTTTGACTGACTCTGAAGCTCTTTCGGCCTGTCTTTTCCCCGACTTCACCGTTTGATCTATGAGGATCTCGCCATTCTTAACAGCTGATATTGATCCACAAGGGCTCTCTTCTACTAGAGTAACTGAAAAGGTTCTGTGTCATCTTGTAATTCCACAATTTTGGCAATGTTCCTATAATGTTCCCTGTGGTTGAACTTTGCCTGTAAGGTTGCTTATCAGGACCTCCCATTTCCTAGCCAAGAAGTGGCGGTGGGGTGTACAATAGTGTCTTTAAAGAGATAGTTTACCAAAAAACAATTTTTTCCTCATGTCATTCCAAACCTGTATGACTTTTTCTTCAGTGTATCACAACCACTAAGACATTTCTCAAAATAGCTTCTTTTTATGTTCATAAAATGGAAGCCACCGTTGTGTGGTTAACAATGTACTTCAAAATCTTCTTTTGTGTTTCTCAGAAGAAAAAAAACTCAAAGGAATAACATGGTAGTGAGTAGATGATGGAAGATTTTTTTGGGATGAACTATCCCTTTAAGAAAAGAACTGCAAACTGTTTTCTGTTTGAGAGAAGTGAAATAAGGTTCTGATAACCCTTTGTTTTGCGGGCGGCAGTTAAGAAATTGGATCTCAGTCTCTGGCTTTGGACAATGCAGCAGAAAAATGACGCTTTTAAAGGAACTCACCTTCCATTCCTGGGCTTTTGAAGTAAATACAGGCATGCGGCAGGCAAGCAGTGGACACCAGAACAGAGCCTTCGTCTTCTCATCTTCCTCTGCAGAGAGCCAGCCTGGTGTGTTCTCCTCCCCTGAAAGAGATGTAAATTAAAGATTACTTTATCATATTTTTATTTACCTCAACAGAATATGCAAACATATACAGAGGGGTGCATGGATTTAAAAATGCATCTGCTTTTCTTAAGCAATTTTAAAGATTTGACAATCTCATACAAAGAATTACCAGAGTCAATGTAAGAAAAATGCCTTTTCAAATAAGGAACAAAAGCAGTACAGAATATTAAATATCCCTATGTTTTCTTCTAGATAATAACATTTTGTATAAAAATAGCAAAAAATAAATAAAATAAGCAGGTGTAAATTAGATTTTTATCCAGATTTTCAGTGTAGACTAAAGCTTAATTTAATCACAATGGGGATTTTTGAGGTCCACTGTTTATACTGTGTGCGTGTGTGTGCGAGTTTAGGCAACAGAGTACATATTAACTGTACAAGCTGAAGTATGACAGTAGTTAAGATGTCTGAAGCTCCATGCGTCCTCTCTGAAGATATCTTCAGTACAGTACACTAATGAGGCTTCAGAAGTTTCAGCAGGTGTCCTTCTCGGCACGAGAAACACAAACCTCTGGATTTCAATTAATGAAGTGTAAAGTCTGGAGGCGTGGACCACCTACAGTAGATCTTCTCTCGCAGCCACTTTGACAGGTGTTTACAATTGCCAAGCAGAATACATGCCTGCCAACAAGCCCTCTCCATTAAAGCAATCTAGTAATTCTCTTAGTAATGACCATCTAATGCTTGCATCTAAAAAAAAAACACGTTTTTTTAATCGCCTCCTGCATCTTTGCACGTAAATAAACTCAAATTTAGCTTGTAACGTCAAGAACCGGCAACAAACACTTGCACTCAGACTGTAAACACATCATTTGTTTCCGCGGTGTGAAAGGAACGCGGTGCAGTTTGACAGGTGATTTTCTGTAGCTGTACCAACATGCAAGTGAGAGCTGGAAACTTAAGGGCCAATTAGCCTGGGTTTAGTCTCACCAGTTCCAGGTGGATTTCTTATAGCCCTCAACGAACTTGTACAAGCGGACACAGTTCCAATGCGGTGCAGCAACCTCTCTGCATGTCTGTGCTTTTTTTTGCCTGACACAGACTTAAGGGAGCTAACACTTTTGTTTTGATTTAGTCTCTCTTTTCTCAAGATGCAGTCGCTCTGAAATCAATACAATCAATCCTCTGCTTCTGTAAAAGGTCAGGCGTTTAAAACCTCTTACAAACTTCTGCGAGGGACTTACTGGCAGTAAGTACAGGCAGACTGTGGATAAAACCTCACAAATGATTAGGATGACTGGAGACACCTCGTAGTAACCTTCAATAGTTTAAGACTTGGAATTAGCAATTATAACCCGATTGTTTTGTTTAGAAATGTTACTGCTATGGCAAATATATGCATCATTGCATTATTGAACATTAAAGAAGACAGAGATGAAGTTAATCAATACTTGAATGAAGAGTTCATAGTATAAATATAACAAGAAAGAACTAAACTAATACTTTTGTTCTGTATTTGGCAGACAAAGCAAGTTATATAAGTTATACAATTTATCAGTATTTGTGTTCCCTGGGTATCGAACCCACAAACTCTACAGGAACAATTATATAACACTTAATAAGAAATAAACATTTAAGAATGAAACTTCAAAATGCACGTAAAACACAATGGTCACCAAGGAATCCATGTAAAATGTATATTACAATTGTATGGCATGAATGCATTTGCTTTTGAATAAGAGCGAATGCAGTAAGACAGGTGCTTGCCTATGAGATTTGTACAGAATTCACGCTAATGATCATGATGAAACCAAAAACAATTATTACTAGCTTTTGCATTCTGTCGTAAACATATGGCATCCTGTAAGAAACTTGATGCTAATCTGAAAAAATTGCACATTCTGACAGATTGTTTACACATAAAAGTCCATCTTCGTTTAAAAGTAGTGCGTCACGCTTAACGACCAAACGTACGGTTATTATGAAGCATAACTTTGTATTCGGCAGCTTCAACAAGCCTGTCACAGAGTATTTAAAAAGCAGACAACACCAACTCACAGAAGTCTGGACTCAAAGAAGTCTGGCCTCAGAGAACAACATGTTCTCATTGTTCGCATTTATTCTTGCGTCAGTGAGCTGCACAGACACACAATATTCCAGAGAAAACATGCTGAGGTTTCTAATAAATGTGTAATGTTGGAGACCAACAGGTTTAAAATAAACCTCAAGCATTCTGCAATATCTCCTTTGAAAGACACCTTTGAAAGTCAGCCCAAGTGTGCACAAAACAATCTGTTGTCCACAAATACCTTTCTCTCCTCTATATCAAAAACAAATAACAAAAAAACAGGGGCCCCGATGTCTTATTTAGAAGCACAACCTTGACCGATATTACCTGCTTTTTTCGACGTGGCTGTTTATACTGTTACAGCACAGCGAAGCATTAAAGTGAATTTAACAAACTCACAAAAGCGTCTAATACTGCCGCCCACCGTTTCTGCTACTCAACTGCAAACACAAGAAAAATCTGGATCTCGTCTCATTAAGTAAAACATTCCTGCCATGATCCCATCTTAAAGTTGCCCTTTGGAGGGATAATGGAGAAGCATCGTTCACTTCTAAAACACAGTAATTGAATTCTAGCTGTCAGTCAGCTCTGCTCATGGGTTCCTGGGTTCGCTGTTTACCTGCCTCTCTGTGCACTTGCGTGCCGTGGCCCTTGAACTCACGATTAAATTAGCTACTAGCTAACCGCGAATCGCACTCTCTGCTGATTTGTATGTCAGAGAAGGTCAATACCCTGCGGCGTACACTTTCAGACACAGATCTCCAAGTTAGTCCAGAGATACATTATCAAACTCTGAGCAAAAGCTTTATTTGGGACGCGCACTAGCATTAACATTCGGCCCTTTGAATTATATTAATAATGTGCGATGATGGAGGTTTCGCTGTAAAAAAAAGCTGCAGGGGAAATGTTAGATTTATAGAGGCACCCTTGTCTGAAGCCCCAGCGTAGCATGAGCTAGCAACGCTAATGACTTAAGC
>JAZGTK010009580.1:0-17151 GCA_036877625.1 Ambastaia sidthimunki | reverse complement strand
TCTAAAGTTTCCTTCTCTACCAGATTCTCATGCAAAACCTGAATCTCATCCAAAACTCTGGAGACACAGAGACTCTGTGAAACAAACCAGCAGTATTTTATGCTCTCATGGTCTGTCACCCTCCATTAAATCTATACATGCAGAGCTCCAACTGGCGGACAAGGGCAGCTTGAGTCATGCAAGCCAATACTGAACCTCTGTTCATTTCTAAAACAAAAGTGATTGAATCCCATCAGCTCGGCGCATTGAGCTCTATAAAATCAGTGTGTAATAAACCCCTTCAGTAATAAAAGGCTGTATGTGATCTCGTGAACATTATTATTTGAGATGATTTCAACAGTTGTTGTGAGAGAGATTGTGTTTTGGGTTCTCTGGTTGCATGATGGTTGCAATTTTCAAATGTCATTTTGTTAAATGGTTACTATTTCGATGATCTTGCTTATGTAAGTGACTGTATATAATTACATTACACCAATCCAGAGTAAGAGAAACAGAGAGAGAGAGAGAGAGAGAGAGAGAGAGAGAGAGAGAGAGAGAGAGAATGCGCATACATACAGTAGTAAAAAGAATAAATAATTCATTGGCACAATGTGTTATTTGAAAAACAACAAACAATTCTGCTGGAGCCCATATATTTCTAAAGCTGAGGAAATAACAGTAATCATTAGAAACTCTCTGAGTTTAGAGAATCACAGGATAAGCAAAATTATGCATGAACTGTTTGTGTGAAGGCTTTGACCTACTAAAAGCAATGGTTTTGTTTTTGAACTTTGTGAATTTCTCATATGTAATGCATGTACTGTTTGTATCTATTTCAAAACCTACCTATGTAAGCAGCATTTTAAGGTAACATAAGAGGACTAATTTACATAATACATAATGGACTTTCTTATCGGAGTAGTATTTTTGAGTGTATGTATTTTTATGCTAAAAGGCTAGTGGTGTATTCCGGTAGCTTAGCGTGTCGAGCATTGAGCTAGCAGCACAAAGGTTGTGGGTTCGATTTTCAGGGAAAATCTAATTTTTTTGAAAATTAATTTGCATAAATTGCAACTGGAATACACTGTAAGTTGCTTTAGATAATGCATATCTTCCAAATGTAAAACGTAGTTCACCCAAACATTAAAACGTTTCCAACACTTATATAATTCCAAACCTATGTTACATTTTTTTTCTGTGGAACACAAAAGATATTCTGTGAAAAGTCTCAGTAGTTTTATGTATATATAATTAAAGTCAGTGGGTACCAATTGTTGTTTGGTTAGCAACATACTACAAAATATCATCTTTTGGGCTCCTCAGTAGCAAACAAGCCATACAGGTTTGGAATGACATGAGGGTGAATAAATGAAGAATTTTCATTTTTGGGTGAACTATCCCTTTAAACTACAGAGTTGCTATCTATATGGAGATCTCCAAATTACTCGCTGATTTCAGTTAAAATGCTCCCCTAAAAGCTTTACTACCTATTCCAATAGATAGCATAGTAGCTTACTACTTTAGGTTTTGGAGCAGAGCCTCAGAGTAAGAGTCATATTTGGCATTCAGGGGAATGTCTTTGGTAAAGAGCAGTATGGCACTCTTTCAAAAGAAAGCTTAAATGTCTGTGTGAAGTCCACACAAAAGACTGAATTCTCTTCACAGCCTTGACTTCTTTTATAACTAAAAAATCTGTCGAATACCACTTCGTAAGACATTCTGTCATTGTTCAATCAGAAATGCAGCAAAAACACCAACAACAAGAGAAAAAAAATGGAATAAACAAAAAAAGGGAATCAGAAATAAGCAGGACCAGCACGAGTTCCTCAAGGGGAAGAATCTGTGCTCAGCTTTGTCATATTTGCATTGATGTTCTGACAGGCCCCCTGCACCCCTTCTGTGGAACAGCACAAGTATGAGGATTTGGGTTGTAAAGCATGCCTCAAATGTCGACTTTTTCCTCCAGAAAGTATTAAACATACAGACAACTGATAAGCAACAGAGAAAATCACATTCGTAATTATGGATTTCCTGTTCGAGACCTTTTAAAAATTACAATGCAGCATGTCTGGCTGAATGTCAGAAGAAACCGAGTCGATCTGAAATGTCAGAGCAGGATGAAGCTCATGGAGGAAACGCTGGATGAAGAGCAGACATTAAAGGCAACATCCTCTGGTTTTTATAGCCATACCAGCTTTGCATAACTTTATAGAACCATGATTTGAGGCTTGCTGTTTGTTGCTATTGGTTGCAGGGGTATTAGGGGGCGGGACATTCTTATTCTAGAGAGAAGTTAAAGCAATAGCCCAGCCTAAAAATAAACGAAATAAGATTCAGTCAATATTTACTCACCTTAATGATATTACCAAACCTGAGAGAGACAATTTAATTAATATCCGGTTGGGTGGATTCAGTGCACTGGAAGCATATTATGACTTATTAAGTCCTAAAATGTCATACATTTTTAAGTAAACTAATCCTTTATTTATACAAAAATCTGTGATAGAGAAGATAGATACATAAATGTATTTATTTGCTAAAGGTTAATCTTATGCACTTTTCATCTACAAATAGATGACTTCATTTAAAGGCAGATATAGAGGATATACAAGCAGATGACGTCAAAGTTATCAGACATTGATTAAAAGTCTTTAAAACACTCATGACATACATTAGATAACCTTCTGCAAGTCCTAAACAAGAATCCCCCTTGTTGCCACATTGTCCTAAATGTTCAACAGACAGAAGTTCAGGATTTCAGAACATAAAGTGAATTGATGGGCTTTGTCTTCACCTACAACCCCTTTATCGAGCATGTGATAAGCAGCATCTGCAGATGCAGTTTTTTAGGCAGTCACTGTTCAGTGATCTTCTGGAAGATATCACTTCAGACTTCAATTAAAGCGTAATTAGATTTCCTTCAACCTTTAAAGTGTCTGCAAGGTCTGGAGTGCCCGTCTGCTTCAGAGACCACTAACTTTATTTCACCGACTCATTACGTATTTACGGCCGCATCTCCATTACATGTCACGCTTCACTGGCAAAACCTCCCAGAAAATGAAACTTTGTGCTTAATCATATTAACCACAATAACACAGAGATCAAATAGGTTAACTGCATCTTTAATTTCTCCCTGCAACTAATGGCTCATGATGACCTTCTCCTAAAAATGTAATTGTAAATGTAAAAACTTCACTTTTTAGACCCCTATATGCATCTGAGTGTTCACTCGCAGATGTTGTAAATATTTTTATGGAGGCAAAGGTGAGATGATTTTTTCAAATATAGGATTAAACAGCTACAAGGATAAGTAGCAGCCTGGTCTCGCTTTTTAATGTGTTGTTTGTTTTCCACTTTTGGCGTTTCAAACTTCTCGGCATACTAAAGAAAAACAGAATGTTTACAGAGATAAGAAATTTGCTTAAGAAATAAGGGACTAAAATATTCACTTTCAGGTAGTGTGTGGTTGCTTGCATATATCACACACACACATGAAAACACTAGTCTATGATAAAACCATTTATTAACAGCCAAATTGAACCAACAAATACATCAGCAACACAAACTTTTCCTACTAGATTATAAAGTCATGATCAAAAAAGAACATTTATTTGACAATAATAATGGCAGGCTATGTACTGAATGCATGTTTTAACAAAATAATAGTAATTAATTGCCTCACAATGCATTTAATTTCATTTTATTAAAAACCTAATTAACGTGTGATAAGCTTTTTGTTTTGCTTATGCATTAAGTAGTTCTCAAAGTTTAAGAAGAGGCAATAAATCCTCATTAAAGACAAATTAGACGGCCTGAGGAATTAATGACAGACCTGAAGTGCTGTGAGTCTTATGTTCAACCTCCAATAAAAATTCCAATTCCCACAAAATGCGGATATTGAGCTCAATTCAAGCGAAGCAGGGAAAACTAATTGTGAAGCTTTGCCTTTCTTCCACACATCAATCAATAAACTAAGAGGAGCTGGTTAAATGTCTGTAGGCTTAATCCTTGAAAATCATAAGTTAAGAGCTCTGCTGAGATGGAATACCAATCCACTTTAATTGCTTTATGAAACCAACAACTATTCCCTTGTGATCACTCACCTCTTGGCCTGCAGCAGCTTCATATCTAAAGGCCAAGCTTCTGTATTTAGAACCAGTATGCAAGTATGCCCATCTACAGTTTTCAGTCTTTTAAGGAAAGATCTGTTATTTTAAAAAAAATAAGACAACTTTTTCAAATGATTTACACACACACGTATATACTTATGTGTAATACACTAATTTGTAGCTATATCACTCAGCCATACTAGTGGGGTAGAAACTAAAATGACAAGGTTGAAGGAAGGAAAATGACAGACCCACAAGGTCAAATGAAAGTGACGGGGGGGTGCAAACAAGAAATGAGGTTTTGACAAGCGTGGGTCAAAATCTTTCATCTTTCTCTGTTTGTGAAAACCTGGACAAATCAACAACTCTCAAAAAATCACCTCAAAACCTGAGAGGAGTTTCCACATCACTGCCAAAATGTTTATTGCATATTTTTATTCTACTAGTCCATGCATGCTGAGAGTTTTCAAAATGTGACAAACTCAGTAACTCAAATAAGATGGATGACATCTGTCTCTCATCATACCAGAAGTATGTGTTCCTAAAGAACATTTTTATAGCGTCAACACTCCACATACACTGCAGAGACACGACGCCAAGCACAGTTTTCAACAGACGTCTCTTCACTAACAAACACTGGGATGAATCATAATGCATTTCACAGAGTGACAAAAACACATCAAGAGTCAACACAGTAAAGCTGTTGAGCAAAAACACTGCACAGCGTCAGAGAAACACAAGGATATTCGAGTAATCATGTCAGACAGAACACACGAAGAACACTTAGTGTTAAAAACAATCCTTACAGCTGCCAAAAATAACGACCGGAGAAACTTGTCAAACCTACTTTAAAAGGACTGATTTTGTCAGTTGGGCTAGTATTTGATTTTCTTGAATAAAATGCTGGATTGTGTCATTTCTGAACCATTTTAGAGTCACTGTTGTAACTGTATGTCACAAATAAGAGTAGGGTAAAGTTGAAAAGAAGCAGCTGGTTTCCAAGCACGGTCTCACTGTTTCACTAACAGACATCACAGTTGTCAAAACGTGTCCACGTGATTTGTTTCAGAATGCAGGTTACTGCGTATGCAAATACATTCTATTTTTATTTATATTTTGTAACATGTAAACGGATGTTCTGTTGAAAAACGTCTTCAGGTGGCTAAGAAATCACATTTTTAAGGCACGTTCCTGACATGGTGGCCGTTCTCAATGACAGTCATCTTAATTGTGAAGTAGGGTTCAGAGCTGAGCTAATGCACACACACGAGGAAGGTTTGTATGCATTTAGCAAGTGTTTCACATATCACAAAATGGCCTCTACTTTGACAAGCAGCAGTGGCAGAAAAGCTGCCACCTTCAGAAATGGCAGAATGAATAAAAGATAAATGTCTGTCTGCATTGCCCAGGAGAGCTGAAGGTCAGTGTTATCAAAATTGTGTGTGTGTGAGAGATAAAGACAGATTTTTTTCCTTGTCCATGCTGCTAAAAGGGTCATTTCTAATGCCACATCACAAGTCATGACAGATTATTTCAGTTATAAAGCGTAAGACATTTTACTTTTTCAGTTCTAAGCATCAGAAGCACAGAAACCACTAAAATATGAACATTTTACATTTTTCTAAAAGAAACATTAAAGTTAAGCAGTCACAAATACGCTATTAATAAACATGATAGGTCGGCTGAACAAGTGAAACTTTATTATAGAAAATGTTTATGTTCACATCTACACTTATTTATTTTAATGGACCATGAAATTGAAATAAAAATTTAATGCAATTTATATTTCATTTGTTTATGCTGACAAATAAATACACAAATGACAGTAAACAAACTGCTTCGGTAAAAGCACACATTCTCTGATCTGTCTTTCTCTTTATGGACTTTGGACGCATTCGAATTTAAATGCCCCCCGTTGGGAGTATTTAAAACGTTGCCATTTGATGATCTAAGACTTACCCTGCGGGGTAAAAGACTAGGCCATCAACAATATGTGCTAAACCACTAAGAACTTCAAAGGCAAATAAATGGACAATTCCAAAAGACACTTTTTTTAATTGCATGTAGGCTTTCTAATGAAGCTTTTTTTGCTAATCTTATAAAGAAAAAACTGTATAGAAAGGTGGTCTGGGAATAAAGCCTTAGTCTTGCTGTAGGCATTTTTTGATGGAAATGTTAATGCAATTAGGTATATAATCCATTTAATTTACATCACAGAATCTTTCTAGCATTTATGTCAAAGCAAAAAGTCATCTCTCCTTTTGCTTTGCTCTATGTAAAAGAGCCTTCAGAATTATAGTTTGAGAAAATTACTTCCAAACTTGGTTATGATAAAAAGGTTTTTACTGCATTAGGATCATCAGGCTAAAATTCAGCAGTGCACAATCTTCTTCAAAGTTTTGTTGGAATTCCACACATAAAATGTCCCCATTCTCTGACAGAAATCACTCAAATAAACGTTATGAGAAATTACACCTGACTTTGAGACGGTTTAATAAAAAATAAGACCTGTTCTTTTAGCAAATAGGATTGCAAAGGTGAATATGCCCTAAACAGCTGAGGCCTGTTGCTTTAAGGGTGTCTGCAATATATACAGAAGGGTAGTCATGCTATATAACTACTTTTAAAGTAAAGACGTAGTGATTAACTGGCATCTCAAAGGAAGCCCACCCTGAGCTCATTCTGAACTTTCTCAGAAACACTAAATCTGCATCAATATTGTGCCGTCAATCAAGAACTGAGGGTACAGTACAGGGATGAGAACTGATATAAGATTCTAAAATAGAAAAATTGACATTATTACAAAACTTGTATTTAAATTGTCCTTGGTAAAGCACAGAGGTAGCATATAAAATAACAGTGTTAAGGGCTCTATTTTTGGCAATCTTCAACGGGATCTATCAGGGGAAGAGTTTTTATCTACTCCTAAATACCAGAGCTTGAGTGATTCTCTGATCAGTGATTTTAGCTAAAAACGTTTTCCATTAGTAAATTTACATTAATTAAAGCTGATATTAAATGCACTTGAAGCACTTATGAGCCTCCTCTCCTCTCTCACATCTCAATAAACATGCAGGAGATGAAGCCGCCCTGATAATCATGCCACTCAGATCATGTTGAACCAGAGCCCTGCCTCGCCCTGGGGTCTGTACCTGCATAAGAATGTCACTCAGAGAGGACACATGCTCTTGTCTTTTATTGACCCATGCTGCAGGTTAGTCGTTGTGTTGTTTAGAAAGGGTTGGGAGGTGTGATGTACTTGTTTGCAGTAGGTGATCTGAATTTCATAGTCACAGCAGCAAAAAAGGATTAAAATAGTCCAGACAGTGGATGACACATCATGCGCATTCAAGTACAGCAATAAGTTTAAATTGTTAACATTACTTAATACATTGGGCATCATAAATTAACAGTTTAACTAACTAACTTTGCCAGCATTTACTAACCTAGGTTAATGGTAATTTATTAATATATTATCCATTCATAATAAATTAATGTTAATGTTACTCAGGGTGAATTGTGAAAAGTGCTATATTATGTAGAAATTCACTTGACCAAGATGATTAAATGCCCTTGAAGAATTGTTCAGTGCTAGTTTATGTTATTTAATTGCATTAATTAATGTTAACAAATTGAACCTTATTGTAAATTATTATACGTCTAAGTCTTCTTGTGTAAGTGGAAAGTTTTTGGCCAGTTTATGCAACAAATAGCACCAGACCCTTTCCCTTTCTCGTCTGTTACATGAGAATAGCAAAGCACTAATTTCTGTGTGCTTCCTTTGACTGTTCGGTGTTAAACATTTGACTAACAAAAAACTACTCCCTCTAAGAAGCAGACACAGATAAAAAGAGGCGCTTCTTATCACATCTTGAACTGTTGCATAAACCACAACAAATTGTCTCAAGAGCAAAGTGAGTGTGTGTATTTAATCTCAAATAAAGCTCAATACACTCAGCAGGGCCGACAGAATGAGATGAACAGAAGCTTGATCTTTTTCTGCTTGGATGAGGCCACTCGCTTTGTAATTAGCGTAATATGCTCCAAACAGGAAAGATGCCAGTAATGTCCCTTGATATCAAATTTGTTTCCCATCTGGAACACCACATGTCAGCTTTCTTCTAAGCTCACTCCACGTGGCCCATGACTGTGATTTCCCAGCAATATAATGCAGACACTTCACATATAAAAACAGATTTTATATGTGAGGGCAAGTATTTTGTAACCAAAAAAAAAAATGAAATAATGAGCAAGTGCAAAACTGGTCAGTGTTCAAAAAGGTGTGTTTTCCTTACCCTGATTTGCAACCATAATTTTATAATAACGATTTAGAATTTAAGCTGTCTGATCTGGTCAGATGTCAGCAGCACTTCAGTTATACATGGTTAAACAGAAGACCCAGCTACTAAATTGTGTGGATGCTGAGGGTGATGTAGTGTTTGTACCTTGTAGCAGTTTCTTAAAATTTAAACTAGTCATCCTTGTTAGAAAAATAACTCTGCAAATAACTTACTAATTATGTTACAAACAAAGATGACGATAGGAAAGCAAACAAAACATTTTAAATAATAACTTGTCTAGTCAGCATGTTTATAGGGAGAATGGAAAGCATGACCGTTTTTTCCCTCCAAAATATGTACATTTTAATCTAATCACAACATGATGTTTGGAGCACAGATTCAGTTATTTTTTTTATTTTCTCTATAATGAAGGCTGTGCTCATTGCATTAAGAGGTGATTTCACCTGTGCCTCTAATCTCACAGCTCCTGTTACACTTCTAATTTCAGTTCCACAATCTTTTTTTCTGTGTCTCACATTGTTTTTTACTCCGCTCCTGTCCGCTTATCTCCGGTTCTGCACTTTCTCTCAGTTTGGAGGAGCTCATTACCTGCCAGTAGAACATGGGGTCCAGGCTGAAGCTGACAGTGACAATAAACAGTGTCTTATTATCACTGTCCCAAAACAGGAGGCAAACAATATCCCTTCCACACGTTGTTTCTCATTGCTCTCTTTTCCTCTTATTTTCATAGGATAAATGACAGTCTTTCATTATTTAAAATCATGGGAGTAATAGTGAGGCTATAGATAAACTGATGGAAATAATAACTGAAAGTCCAAAAATACACTGGGAAAAATTTATTGAATTCGGTTTCAGGTCTCACATAAACAAGCGCCACCACACTACATATCACAGTCCAGTTCATGCATAGACCACTGTACTATGTCTTGGAAATGAACAGTTTTCCCAAATACAAATTATTTTACTACCCAGTTTTTGTGGATGGAAATAGCACAACTTTATCTCCAGTCATGTCAGCACTAAAACGAACTAAAACAAATCTCTTAACTGAAATACACATGATGTAGTTCTATTCCAGGTGCATATAGCTTGTATTTAAATAGAACTATGGGTAGTTAGTGAATAAGATTTAGTGTGCTTTCAACAAAACTGAATTGTTGTTTTGACCTGCATTAAAAATAATGTGAAAACACTTCAACAAACAAATTCTCACTTCAAAATCACTGAAAACGGTTTTAAAGCATTTCCTCTATCATTCCATGCACTAACTACAAAAATATTAGCTAGTTCAAACCTGACACTGAATGAACTCCAATCAGTGATTGTTTCGATTGACTCTGATTTGATTGTCTTGTAGTTTATTCTCTAAAAACGTAGTGTTGTGTGACAAGTCTCACAAAATATTAGAAGGCATTCAGGCGATGTGTAGGTTGTGGTTTGGGAAAAAGAATTAGGAAGACAAATCAATGGCAATTTCAGTGTTGTTACTAAAGCTACGTTGGTACGATAGTGGTTTAGTACAGCAATTTAACATGCTTGTCATACACTGAATGAGTGTTGGCCTTGTGTTTGTTATACCAATCTCTCCCTCTCTCTGGTATTGTCCCTTATTTTCACTTAGCACACTTTTTTTCTATTTCTTTTGGTGTTTCAAGGGCACAAACAAGCCTGGTATACACACTTTGTGTGTACAAACTAAAAACAGGAAAGAGAAAGCATCACACAAGCATTGTGGTGAGTTTCCTCTGCTGATGTTTGGCTGGCTCAATATTTGTCACTGTCTGAGGACATCACAACTGATCAGTCGCACGGCTCGGGTGATTGGCTCAGATGAAAAATGTGTCAGCTATGTACATCACCATGAAGTTACAATGCAGTAACAAGGGCATTGCAAGGCGGTTCTGTGTGGTTGCTAGGTCCTTATGTACTGGCCTGAGTCAAAAGAGCTCACATCCGAGTCTGTGATATTCTTAGATATCTTAAACATTTAATGTAGGTCTTTGGGATTTTTTAGCATGTTTCACACCCGGCAAATTTTTGTTTTATTTTTTAATTGACTCTTTTGACTTTTAATTGATTGGCTGTGTTGTTTTTCCTCACAGAATGTGATAAATCTGTGTTTGCATGTTTTCAAATTTTCCTATAATAATAGCTTCACTGACATTTCTGTTGTTATCCAAGCATGATTCCTCACAGCTAGAAGGGTGGTGCATCAAAATGTCTTTAACGTTATGATTTGTTAAATGTTTGTTTCTCATTCTCGCTTAGAGATGCATGTTAATACAATCAGACTTTGATTTCTGCCAAGAAGGCATTGAACATCAAAAGGACCGAAATGTATTTTGTCACAGATTTTGACAAATGCAATGTAATCTGCCATATATAACACTGCCAAATATCTTTATGCTATCTGCTGTCATGTAGCTATTAAATCTAGACGTGATATTTCGCCAGTCATAATTTGCTAAGCGCTCTCTCCCTGATAAAGGACAGAGAAGATATAGTGAATGTCTGCCATTATAGAATGACATTAAAGGCCGTGATGAAAGAACAAAACACCTTGTAAAAAGATTCTTATTTTGCCATTTCTTTCAATCAAAGCACTGTTCTCTCTGGAGAGGCTTTTACGTTTTTATATTTGGCTGCTCCAAATTTAACCAACTTCAGTCTGGAATCACATTATCTGAGGCCACGTACACACTGGAAGGATTTGGGAGTGAAACCAGATTTAAATACAGGAGTGAATCCACTAAATTATCACTTACAAAACTGTGATAACAGATCATTAAACTAAAAAAAAAAACAGTGTGCAATATTTAAGGATGCTGTAAGTGATGTCAGACATTGTGCTAACTTTAGCTCGACATAACCACCCCCATAACCTCAACCACACACCTCCTCTTCAAAACACCTCTTTCCAAAAAAATGTCAACCACTATCACATCCTTTATTGTAAAACCTAAGGGTAAACTCATGTTAGGCTACAAACACACAAAAATCTTCTAAAAAACATTTTCTGTCATTTCTGGTTTAGGTGTCTTAGCCTGGTCAAGTTAGTTGTTGAAAATACAGCAAGCTACACCAGTTTTACCATCCTGGAAAACAACCAAACCATAACACATTTTTATGTTCAGGAAGCCTTTTTCAATTATGCCAAAAATTGTTTTAATAATCCTTTCGGCAAAATCCATTCTGATGTAATATCTAATAATAACAGACAGAGAAGTGAGATTCTTCAGTCATTTCCCTGCTTTGTTAAGACCGATGACAACAGTCTTTGGATCCTGGGCAAAAAGATCTATAAGAAAAATCTAAGTCTCAGTTTCCCATGTGACATCAATTCTACACAAAACTTTTCTACTTTTCTACTTAGACTTTTCTACTGAACAGTAAATAACCACCAAGTAACACATACAAATAATGTATGCAGTAGATCACATGTAGCCAAGGCCTGTAAAAAGCAGTTTTAATTTTTTAATTAAAATTGAAATAGGTCTTAATTAGATAGCCAATTAATTGAAGAGATGCAGACTGTACAATACAGGGCCTGACTGAGTTTAAACATATAAGAGGGGTTTATTTTAATGTGTAAATATAAACGTGTCAAAAATGTTTATGAACTATGTTGACTGTTTACTTTAGCTTTTCATACTTGTCAGGGAAATAAAATTAAACAATTGTATTAATATTTAAAACTGATAACATACAATTTTGATCATTACATAAGTGAAGTCATGCTGCTGTTGTTTTGGTACATTTTATGAACTTTATGAACTAAAAAAGCTGCAGTACACTGTTCTTTAAAACACTTGATTCCGAAAGGTCAATAACTGTGATCTCAGGTCAAATATTTTTCTATAATAACCACTAAACTGGTTACTGTAATTGACTATTGCCCCAGGCATGAGATTACCTACATAGCTATGATAGATTGTTAAGCAATACAGACAAATCTTTCTCGTCACATAATTGAATATTTTAAAATCTTATCAATATTTAACAGTGTATCAAGCAGAATAACACACATTCATCTGATCATTCGCCCAAAATAAACCTTTTTGGGTCATACGAGACCCCTTTGTGATAATGACACTTTTTTTGGGGCCACCAACCTAAGAACGTACAGCTTGTTACTATTCAAAGTCTGACTCAACTGCTAAATCAAACATCTTTAAAAATGTTCACTTCTCAGCCAGTCAGAACACTTTCCCACTGAGGCCAAAAGGTGTAACAGCCTACAGCAAATATTCAAACTTTTAATATGCCAGAGCATTGAAGCTTTTATCGTTTTGCTTGTACCTTTGATGTGTCAGCATGCAGTTTGGGTTTTTCTGTTCTCTGAAGCGTCTATCCTGCCATTTCTTCTATTTGGGTTCATTTGCTCTGGCATGTGTCCAGACCTCAGAATGCTGAACTCTGTCAATATCAATATTTGCAACCACCTGGTGGCCATAAAATCAAATGCCCCAAGAGAGACCAGAAAATACAAATGAGACAGAAGGAGGAACGTCTGTGGATCGTGATGCTGTATGTCAACATCTAACGGTCTAAAGCTTCTAAAAAATTTCTAAAGAAATTTTGGACTCCTTTAATGTGATTTTTTCTTAGATAAGACAAACAGCAGTACACCGATTAATTTCCCACTTGACTTAAACCTGCAAGCAGCAGCTACAAACCTGCTTAAACATAAGAAACAAGTTCTCAAAAAAAACAGACGTGGAACAAAAACATACAGGTCACAGTACATAGTCTCGAAACAAGTTAAAAACTAAAAGGTTTGTGGCCTCATGCAAAAAGAAAACCTTTTTAACTCCAAAGGACTTTTAATTTTCTAGTGCTTTAGTACGTCAATGTCTAATGCTTTAAAGAATTCAATGGATATTATTAAACATATGAGATATTAAACTTCCTTCAAACGCACACAGCCGCACACTTTTGGAGTTAAAGCCCTGAACGCTGTTTACGTCTTAATTTGACACTTTTATGTCATTGGATACATTTGTTATTTCAAACTTTATGTATGACTTGATTTTTGCATGTTTTAATGTATACCGAAACTGAAGTGCTGCTCGTATTCAAAGCTGAAGGGTGTTTACCTGAAACACAGGTGCTGAACATAGAGCTGTCAAATCGTAAACTTCCTGCTTCCTGTAGTATACTGAACACGCGGTTTAAGTAGTTGTAAACGCCTATTAAGGTCATACGAAGACACAACTGCGCAGCGCCTTATGATGTTGAAAACACCTGTTAGGTTTTTGAGCAGTTTGCTTCAGGTGCATTTAAATCCACTCGGTCCCTTTTTTACTACTTATCACTTTAAAATGTAAGTTTAAAATTCAATAACACGATAATAATACAATTACTTGTATTACCGCAATTCTGCGCATCAAACTCTGTACACATGTTTACGTTTATTCCTCACAAACACCACCCACTGAGACTAAAAGTACTAACTGACACGCAATCTGGCCAATCGTTGATAAAAAGTTGCCAACGTACCAGCCAATGAGATTGGAACGTTTTGATTAATTATCTCGCTCCATTCAGACAGCGTTCTTACGTAGATGCTTTGATTTATATGAATAGTGCATTTAATATGTAAAAAAAATAAAAAGAATAAATTGGCGACAGCTTGATTAAACACTTCAACGGCAAGATTGTGCCCAAGGTATGTGTACTGTGTTACTTAACTTTATCTCTTTGCTTTATGTATATCACTTGACGCTAGCGATTTGCTTCAACAAGTGTTTGTTATGTCATATCCTCTCAGCTCCATATATAGATAGTAGGTGGGAAGACAACAGTGGGTTCCCTTAATAAGGTGTGATCTGTATGTTTTCACCATATTTGATACTACAGGTGAACTAAAAAACTAAACTGTAAACTAAAAGGACTTGGACTTGGGCTGTTAGGACCTGTTTTCCTAACAGCTGTCAAGGTCAATATATAGACCAAGAATTAATATTAAAACATCTAGAAAATGTGACATACAAATGTGACATACAGACATCCCAAGTCTCCCGGAAGTCTCCCGCATATTAATAGCATCTCCCTGATGCCGCAAATTATGTACAATCTCCCGGAATCCCGAGCAAGCCAGCGAGAAAGAGCGCGTTCGCGCTACGCTTGTGCATGTAGCGCGCACATGACAACAGGGGAGTTAGTAGAGAGAGAGACATTCAGTATATCATGTATCCCTCATTCAGAAATATCCCTGTCTAATTAGAGTTAGAGATAATGATAGTCTGGCACGCTGCACTGTTTGTAACAGTGGCTTCAACATTTCCCATGGTGGTTTAAATGATTGCAAAAGGCATGTTGAGGTGAGTTAAAAACGTGTCATTTATTTTCATATTATTATTCTAGTTCATGACTTCTTGTCAAGGCTATGAAAAAACATACAAAGACACAATAATTAAAGCCTTAATTGACCACTTGTGGTTGGTTTTCTGTGTACATTTACTAAAAACATGAGCAAAAATCTGTGGATGAACGTAGCCCTGTAAAAGCCATCAGAAAATATATTATCTATTTTGTTGATGATGAGGTTGTACAATTATTGCCATTTTCTTAGCAAATCACTTGCCAGCATTTTTTCCCAAATATTAAATTTATTAAGTTGAATAAATTGAACAGTATTGACACACAAGAGAGATATAAATCATGTTAAAATGGCTGAGTGGTTGCTTATATGTGCTTAAAAAGACATGGTGATCATCATTATATTATGATGTTTGTAATTTATAATGGAAGTTAAAGGCAGTTATTTTATATATTTTATAAACACAATATGGACAGTAATTTTGTGTAAGTTTGCTCCACTAACTCAAAATAGATCAAGCAAATCCAGCACAGGAATAACTGTTCTGTGCATTAAATATAGGAAATATCAATGCTCTTGAACAGCCACTCATCCAATCAGATTAGAGGACTGTTGTATGTTAAACTTATGCTTTGTTATACAGATTATAGATTGCAAATCATAAATGTGAAGTGTCTGATATCAGAACAGTTGCTTTATTGAAGAGGTGAATTATCTAAATGTTTGTTGAGGGCCGATTGTGGACATCTGATGCCTAAGTCAGTTGATTGCTTTGAATGCATTAGTCTGTCATGTCTCTGTGTGTAAGGTTCATACTCCTCATCAGTTTTCATTAGCAAATGCATGGCTGTGACACTTGTGCACTTGCGTTTAACATCTGTGGTAGTTTTTGCAAAGCTACTTAGGCTGCAGGCTGGGATCATCTTCAGCTGAGCAATCAACTACTTAAATGCCTCACTGATCGTTCAGAATCCTTCCCATTTAGGTTAACAAAGATGTATTTATAAGGAGCTCTTTAATGCACAAGGCTGAATTTCTTTCTATCATGTTCAATGGTTAAAATACCTGCAGGGCACACAGTTATATAACTGCAGTTCTTGTGAAATATCTGTTACTAACATTTACCTCTATGCAGGTCACCCTGCACGACTAATTACAGTTTACAGGAATTTCATATGAGATCTGAACTGATTATACCTTATTTGTTGAGAACTGCTGTTCTGTGTCTGGCCTGTGGTTATATTATTAAGCTGTATTAGAATGATCATTCCTGATAAGTGCATGATCATATTGCTGTTCTAAGCAGTTGACAGACTGAATGCAGATGGTTATATTTCTTCTACAAACCAATGATGTGTAAGACTTGTTTGATATATAGAACCGATACAACAATCTTGTTTCCTGACTGCTAGAAGCAGAAAGGACTGATGAGTTCTTTATGTTCTGCATCAAATAAAGTTCTGGTTAATAGTTACTAGCTTTTTATAGATTTATCACAATATATTAGCTACATTAATCAAGAGCAATAGATGCCCTGGTGTGAACTAAACATAGGAGATATTGTTAACAAGTAATCCATTATAACATGGGTGGTATGTTTTTTCTATAAGGTCCTTTAATGCTCTTCTGCCTTCTAATAGACTTTCAAAGTCAAACGCTCTTGTAGCAAACTTGGGTTGGTTAGTTGATGTGACAGTATGGGGAATGTGTGATGGTGTTTAGAGTTGTTACTCAAGACAGCCTTCCAGTCACGTGGCAGACCATCTGTTGGTAACAAGATTAGAACATATCTATTGGCACATCTGTTGTGGTCTAGTATTGAAACGTCTTTGCAAAATTTTGTGGGTTTGATGGTATGAGGTCCTTATGCCATATACATGAGAAAAGTTTGATAGAGAAACATTTACAGTTTAGTTAATTTAATAGTAATTATAAAATAATGCTAATACTACAGGTGGCTTCTTGTGGCACTAGAGTTCTGATCTTCTGTTTTTTCCTCAGTGTTTGTTACAGTAGTGTAGGTAAGAAATCTCAATACCTTGGTAGAATAAAAGAATTATACCCTAGAAAAGTTGTGGAAAAGAATATATTGGTATATAGGTGCTCAAAAGTTTTAGTTTATTTCAGATAATGCTTTGTCTCAAGACAATGAGCTTATTGTATCCTTTAGAGGTTAAAACCAGACCTTTCATTGAACTGGAAGCATCAGAATCAATCAGTTGCAAACAGGTGTGATGAGACAAGAAACTCACAAGTTTAAGATCATTGAGGCAAGATAGCAAGTGGTTTTTCTTCATAAACGTTCTTACTCTGATTTATTTTTACAAAGCACCTTTTATCACCTAGAGAATAAGCTTCTTTTACTGTGTTTCCAGCTCAGTTTAACACCAAAATGTCTTTCAAGGCAGCAAATTTGCAAGAAAGGAAACTAATTTTAGCA
>JAZGTK010009579.1:0-17152 GCA_036877625.1 Ambastaia sidthimunki | reverse complement strand
CATAATTTCTTTTGTGTTCCTCAAACAACTGTGCGAGTTCATCCATGTAGAGCTGGTGAAGATTGTCCAGATCTTCTGCTGTGGGTTTCTCCTTTTTCTCTACTTTGATTGGTCGACCCACTTTGAAAAAAGCAGAAAAGTATAAATGATCAGATTTAAACTGTGGAATAATTGAAACATTGAAACATTATCTTTATATTACCAATAAAGTGACCTTTGAAAGTTAGTGTATATGTCTAGCCCATTCATTGTTCCAAGAATATGAACAAACTGCATGATACTAAGACATTTAATTAGTTCTGCATGGATTTGGAGGAAAAAACAGACCCAAAAATGAATGAAAGACTCCAGTGTATTATGAATTACAGCATAAAATGTCTTCTATTAACATAATTCCTATTGAATCAAGAATTTGACATACCAAAGAGCAAATCGGATATCAAAAGAGCAAAACTGTAATATAAAATAATGAAATAATTTTGCTATTTGACAATCATAGGTGGGAGTGTCTAGGTGGGTCACTCTCATTCCCAAAAACATTCATGCATTCAAAATAAGTTTCAATATTTTGATCCTGGTGTGCAGTACATCTGCTAGATGTCTTGTGGGGAAACACTATCATGTACTGTAGATGACCTCATAACTAACAGACATGGACTAAAAGCCAAAAAACATTGATTTGGAATTTACAGGGATGTGGGTTACTTCAAATGAGGGCAAATTTGCTTTCTTTGATGCAAACTATCTGCCATTTGTGTATTTGCTTAACTCTACCAAGCAACACAGATATCTTGACATTGGCAGATGACAATCACTGAGGTCCAGTGATCGGTCCACCTTACGTTTGCTGATATGAACACCTGGCATCTCTGTAGAATTGCTAAAAATGCAAATATCATGCTGTGACAAGGTGGGCTTTTGCATGGTTTGGATCTGTTACAGTTGGGCCAAAATATGGCCAAATAACTGGTACTTTAAAAAGCTTTAAAAAAAAACAGGAGCTTTAGTAGAACTTAAATAGAATATACATTTACTGTAAATTGCACAGTATTGGAACAGAATTCATTTTTAACATGTATTGTAAACTGTAATTCAGATCTGATTTGCACTTGACTAAAATTTAATAGAACTCACCAACAGTGTTGATGGGCTTTCTGTAGGGCATTAGGCCAAAGCTGTACTGGAAAACTCCTCGTGCATGGAAGAGGGGCAGAGAAATACCCATGATGCTTTGCAAACGTTCTTGGATGTAACGCAACCAGGTTCCACGAGGGTTCTCCACCTGATCAAATACCTCATTCTCTCCGAAAGAATACACAGGAACCAAATAGGCACTAAAGTGAAAAACATCAATAAGATATGGAATTATTTTTATGATATGTATCACTATTATATATTGTATGTTTACTCAGTTGTCCATTGAACTGTTGCATAAAAGCAATATTACACTTGCAGTCATGAATTATGGCCATATACCAGCACAACTGTGGTTTGCATTTAAAATATTAGTGTAATCATACACGGTTCCAAAATTTTTATACCATTAAATAAAAAATAATTATACCATTATGTTAATGCCAGTAGCTTTTTTGTCCAATGTGACTATTGAAATTTCTCAATCACACTCTTCAACTTGAACTCTTCAGTATTTCATCAATTTAATTGCGCAAGTCTGTATTTCAGAAACGACCCGTTGTGGCACAATTGAAATATAAGGCACTGGATAACAGGCACGATTACAATATTAGTCTTTGATAACCTCTTATACTGTTAACCAATCGACTGCTGCTTACCCATGCTCCATTGCAAATTTAACGAAGCCTTTTTTATTGGCTAAGTGAACGGTGTAGTACCCCGGACGGGCATCCAAAGCCTCAGGGGCACCACCAACAGCAATGACCACAGCGTTCCCACCCCTTTTCTGCTGGAGCAGATAGCTGGCACTCTCCTTATCCGATGGAACTAGACCTGGAACACACGCAAACACACACACAAACACACTTTGTAAACTTAGAACATTTGGCACACAGATTTATTAGAATAGCAATAGGAATGTTCAAGATGTAATAAAAAACAGTACAGTACAGACATTACAGTAAACATTATTACATTTATGCAAATGGCAGACCAAAGCATCTTACAGTACATAAAAGTTACTTATTTGATCAGTACATGTGCTCCCCGGGAGTCGAACCCACAACCCTCTGAACTGCTAACGCAATGCGCCACTGAGCTACAGGAACAGGTTATACTAGTCGCAAAATGTTTTACACATTGTTTTATTTAATGTTTGCTTACTAAATGTTGGCTTTTAAGGAAGGCTCATTTGTAAGTCACTTCAGATATAATTGCCTGCTACATAAATAAATGTAAATGTACTAATGTCTTTGATTTATTCAAAATACTGTAACTGGTTGCATAAAACAAAGACTTTAAATGAAACACACAAGCAGTAAACGGTATTATACTATGACTAGAACTACTGGCTAAATGTTGCATCACCTAATTAATATTCATGAGTCACATTGATAAGGTTTATAGCCGTATGTTTAGAGGTTACTATGATAAGGTCTTGTTTGTGACCAGAATGGTTTCTGACCTGCACTCATAATGTAATCCCTGAAGAAGGGGGCTCTGAACCAGAGGGGCAGCATGAGAAGGTTGCTCTTCAACCCGGGGAAGAGTCTGCTGAAACCTGTAGCCTCTGTGCAGAAATTTGTAAACGCACCAGCCACAAGAATGCCGTGAGGATGAAAACCCAGCACATAGTTCTGCCTGGGGTCCAGATCAGCTGTCTTCACCAGCTAACAAAGACACAGAAACATATAACAACAACTTAAAGGAAGAGTTCACCCTCAAAAGAGAAAAAAAAGGTCATTATTTAGTCACGTTCATGATGCTCCAAACCCATATAAACACAAACACATAAAGGAGCACAAAAGGAGATATTTTACAGAATGTTCACACATTCACAGAATGTGACTGACAGCCTCGGACCCCATTCACTTTCACTGTATGAAAGAAAGTGTCAACATTCTTTAGTTTCCCCCCTTAAATTCCCCAAAAGTCATTCAGATTTGCAACAACATCAGGGTCAGTAAACACAGTGACACAGTTGTCATTTTTGCGTGAACTGTCCTTTTAAGGACTTTTTAAAAATGCATGTTTTGTTTCACACTTTCTTTAGTGATCAGTCAGAGGTGGGTTGCATTCCTAAAATAAAGGTCAGAGGTCATTGTTAAAGGTCTCTGATCATGAGTAATTCACATGCAGTGCTGCTCTGTGTAATGTTTTGATCAATTCTGCCCTTTCGCACTAATCTAGGAGCAGATAACACCCAACTATTGATGTCAATTACTTAACATGAAACATTCAACATTCATCAACAACTCACAACAGCCTGAATCATCAGAATGACTCAAAAGTATTCCCAGTTTCTCCAATAAAAATTAATTTTCCAAGAAAAAAGAGGGACTGTATAGTTACTGTGTGAAACATGTTTTAATATATATAGTATAAATATCAAATATATCACTATATTGACATATAGTTATTTAGTGAAGTTTTTTCTGATCTGCTCACCCTGTTCAACAGGTTAATTATTAAGAAAATGCTGCACCACTAACTAATGTTTACTAACACCTGAGATATTCCTGTCACTATGGTAATACACATTTGAGTGATATTTGAATTTAATCTTTTCTGTTACAGTAATCAGATTATTAAATTCCATTATACAGCTGACATTTGTGTTTTTAGGAGTATAAACAATCATTGCTTCTGTATACTGGTTTGATAAACACAAAAATGATATACTGATATTTCACTGCAGTGTGTTCAAGGGGTCAATAGACTGATGTCAACAAATTTCCCTAATGCTAAAAAACAAATTGTTATGACAAAAAAAATTTCCAGTAACAAACTGATTTTGTTGTTGAAGGCAAGTGAAAAATTCCCAGCACAACACACACTGATTTCTGCATGTTAATGCAGGAGAATTTTTAAGATTACTGAGCTCTGCTTTCAAATCAAGAGGTTGTTTAAGGATAAAAAAAATCACAGCAGTGGTTTGAGCAAGACTTCATCCTAATCAATTATTTACTCTGAATACAAATGTTCTGTTTGACTACAGCAGAGGCTTTTGAATCCTAATGATGCATTTAGTCATATGTTGAGTTCTGTCTCTTTCAAAACACCGGGACAAACCAAAATTGTATGGTGCTTTGGCAAATTAGGAATTTAGGAATCTTTTTTGTTAAAAAAATCCTGTTGCAAGTAAAACACAGAGCTCACATGATTCAAAAGACTCAAAAAAAAACTAAAATAAACAATAACAGACAGACTTTTGTGCAAAATATTTTTTTAAAACCCACAGCAATCACAATAATTCATTAACTATCAAAGTTCCCGAGTTGTTTTGACGGAAGGTGTTTTGCCTCCTTCCAGGACCATGACCCTGAACCTTGACTGAAAGGGGTTTAAAGCCCCCCACATTGTTTACAGTAGATCACTCTGAACAGAGAGTGTCTGCTCAGAACATGCCCTCTGTTGTTTAAAAGGTGAAAGGACGTCCGTTATTGAAAGATAATATGTTGATAAAACACACAACTACCAGTGTGATAACATATTTCTGACACAGTAATCAAATCAAGGTCATTTTGATGTGGGTGATATTGTCAAGAAAAACAAAACAATTCTCTTGTAATGTCAAGATTTAAAAACAGTACAAAGTATAGTGAGGTCAGTTACTGAAACAGTATTGATCTGTCTGCTTTTTGTCCTATTCCAAAGACAAAAGAAGTCCCTCTATTCAGCTTTCGTGGCTGTACAGAAAAAAGAATTCTTAAAAAGACAGGCATTAAAATAAACTTGAACCACTAAAAATCAAGATTTTTTTATGTCAAGTTTTAGGATATTTTATTGGATAAAAATATTTAACTGTCATAAACTCTGCAATTTATTTTAAGACAGAAAATAACTGAGTGTTACACTCGTTCAAATAACCTAATACACTAGATGGCAGTGCTAGATGCCCATATCATTATTTTTGCCCTTTTCTTTCTTTCTTTGGGCAAATAACAGTGGGTTTCATTTGGAAAAAATATGATTATTCTGATGCTCATTGATGCAAATTAAAAAAGATTTAAAGGGGGGTGGGGGGGGGGGGGTCAAAAAGTCACCAATAGGTTAGTTACTCTGGACATACAGTAGTTTACGTACATAGGTCTGCCACTGACCTTAACGGGGAAGTAATCTCTCAAGTAGTGCCATACGCGGAGTTTGCAGAGCGCCGGCACTTTTCTACCGCCTCGTGAAGGCGTGTCCCAATCGATGAACCACCAGGTGGCGTACAGCACACTGATGAGCCAGAAACGGGTAAAAAGCAGGCAGAAGAACAACACTATACAGACGGGGGCTGAGAAATGATATAATAAACATATTAGCGCATGAAACACACTTTTGCACATTATTTCTTCATTAGATCCCTACAAAAATATACTTTCACCAGTTATGCATTTGGAAGATGCTTTTATCTAAAGCAACTTGCATTGCATTTAAGGTTTTTTATTTACTGTTTCATTTAATGCTTATTATTAAGCTCAAATTTGAGGTGAATTAGAATAGAGGAGGTTGAATGGTGGACGCAGGACAGAAACTTGGGTCCTTCGTGGTCACTTAACTTTTGTGTCTGTCATTTGTTGTCTTTAAATTGTGTTCAACAAAAAGCATGACAGTCAAAGGACCAATCAGACATCGGCATGCACAAACTGCACAATGTGTAGACCCAGATGTAGAATATCAAATACTGTGATATCTTACTTAGAATGTGCAAGTGATTGAAGTGAATTTCTCTGTAAATTGTGTGAAGCATTAATTGTATAACTGATAAAGTATATGAAACTTTATTTAAGAAGCAGGAATCACTTTTGTAATGTGTGTAAAATACACAGCATTTCAAAGCAGGTCTAGATGGCTTGGCACAAAGATGAGGGACAAGGACATACACTTACCGAGGGCCAGGAATGAGAAGACCCACAGCAATACCACAGTAGTCTGGAGCCTCCTTGCCAGAGGCACGTTAGATGGAGCAAAATCAATCTTCATAGTTAAACCAGACCCGAGGAGGACACCAAGAGCCCACGAGAGGCCGAGAGATCAGCACAGCACAAGGATCTCTGTTCTGGGGTCAAAGTCTGATACCAAGTCTTGGTCTGCTTCCTTCCTTCTTTCATCTACCTACTTATCTGATCATTCACTTTATGTGATAGGACTGTTACTCAAGAGTACACTAATGAGACCTTTGACTCAATGACCTTTGAGAGGCAATGAGCTGCACAAAATTAAACCTTACAAGAAGTACATAAAAAGTATGCATTCATATAAAACAATGTGATTTTACTGTATTCTGCACACATTGTTTTACAGTGTGTTTTGTCATACTCATGATATCAGTTGCATTACAGTAAGCTTAAGTCTGAAATTTGAGACAAATTCTTTACAAATGTTCTGCTTGCTGTGTAGGTCTTTTAAAAGACTCAGCTAAATAATAATATTTAGTTTTATATACGTTATAAAAATTATTTACACTGTAAAATGTATATACAGTTAAATGTTAAAATTAATATACACAAGTTTCAGGTTTATTTGTCACTGTAATTTCTGCAGAGAAGCTTTGAGTTTCAGTATTATTTTCTGTATTAGCTCATTATACTGTGAATGTTGCCCAGAGCATCTGTATAGTTCTTCTGAGGCATCCATCATATATTTTACACAGCATAGCCTCATTAACCCCCACATGTGGGCGGGGCTTTACGCGTGGCTCCCCCCCATTGCAGACGTTGCGTGATGACGTAGGTGGCAGGTGACTGTCCTCTCGCTGGATGCTGAGCGGAGATGGAGGCGGGAGGGGCTGCTGTATCTTGCCCAAATTTTCGTCTTGTGAAGAGCGCACGGTAACAGGACGGACAGCTCGTAGCACATATCGAATAATTTACGGGTTGAAATCTTGGGATTTATCAGTGCTTGAGTCACCGTAATGTCTCTTCTTGAATTTGGATCTGAATATTTGTTCGGGCATCTTTGACAACATTTTTGAAGAGCAGAGCGCATCGGACATTTTGGACATCCTCCGCAAGGTCTGCGAGAGGGTTTAGTTTACAGTCCCGCAAACTGATTAAGAAAACGTTTTGAATATCAAACCAAGGGAAGCGATTGCCGTAATACACACCAACAACATGGCATGGCCCTGTATCGCCAGAGCCTGCTGTATGGCTCGGTTCTGGAACCAGCTGGATAAGGCCGACATTGCGGTGCCTTTGGTTTTCACCAAGTACTCGGACGTGTCCGAGATGCAGCATCTGCACCTGCAGCAGCCCGCGCAGAAGCAGCCGCTCGGGGTGGCCRTAGAAGTGCAGCCGCTTCAAAACGACCATGAYCTGGTGCCCAAAGGCCCCTCAGCCCMGGAGGAGATGTTTGGATCCGTGATGCGCCAGGACTTCAAACACTGGAAAGTTCGCCCTGAGCCCAGCTGCAAGCCCAGGAATGAGTACCACGGTCCTGAGGTTCCTTTTAACAACGAGACCCAATATCAGAAGGACTTCAAACCCTGGCCTATTCCCAAAAGAGGTGACCATCCATGGATCCCCAAACCGAGTCCGACCACCTCCCGAAAACCTGAAAGATCTAAATACACTCACGCCAGTAAAGAAATGGACACTGGAGTAGAGAAAAGTGAGTTCGCAGACAAGGTGCAGGAGAAGGAGATCCTGTCCGGTGAAAGGAAAAAGAGGCAAGTCACGAAAGTGACCGTGGTTTCTGAAAACAAACCTGACATGAAGTTGGAGGTGCAGAGCGCAGGGGACACCACAACTACGGAGGGGAAAGGGAGGGCAGCGGTGGATGCCCTCAACCGGCAGATCAAAAAGGAAGTCGCCTCTGGAAGTTCCTACAGGTACAGATGACCATTGATTTAGTTTCAGAATCGTTTTGATGCTTTGATGGTCCAGCTGAAGTGCTCTCGAGCTTTTGACATGAATTGGTGCATTAGATCTGTGCTTGAATGTGGGTGTGTGTTGTTAAAGGAAGAGGGCAATATAATGGAGGTCAGCTGTGGGTTAAACTTGCACATACTGTTGTATTCGCATTTACAGATGGCAGGACATGCAGGGGGGCTGGAGAGACCTGGAGCAGATACTGTTTTCAGAAAAGCCTTCAGTTTGCAGAGTAATAGCATTTTGTAGTATGTTTTAAGATACCTTGGTCTTAATTTTAAATCATAAAAGAAACTATTTGTTAGTAATTAATTACCAAGCGATATCTTACTTTATGTTGTGCCAGTCCTTCGGTTGTAAAACGTTAATAGTGTAACATTTTCCAGTCTTGAGAAATTGCTACACAAAGCTCCTTGCATTATTGCCCAGCTTTGTTGTAAAACAGTAGAGGCGTTAGTTTGTTTGCCCTTGTTTAATAATAACAGATGGGGCTGTAGTAAGTGCCTAGCTGTTCCTGGTTTGTATTTTGTATTACCTTGTTTTGCATTCGTCTTGTTTATTGTGATTAATGAATGTTAATTGTGTATAGAAGTGAATATCTTCTTTTGTTTTCAGGTCCTGTGTTTAAAAAGCAAAGATTACCATTGTGGACTAGTTGTGTTTGACTGTTGTGTTTGACTAGTTGGTCATTAATTGTATGGGCACTCACTCTTATACTTTCTGCATTATGAGGTACAGTAGTATTAGTTCTGCATTATGAGGTACAGTATGTGTCATGTGTAATTGCCTCTAAAAAATCTGCATATAGTATGATGGCGTTATTTTGTGGGTGAAAACTTTAATCTAAAAATACCTGATGGTGCACCAGGGACACATTTTTTATTTGCTTTTTGTAATCAGGATTTATTTTTAACCCGGCTTGGGACAAGACACCCACGCATACAAAAACACACACATACACACACACACACACATTTACTTATCTGTGTAAATGGGGACAGTCCATAGACTTCTATTTTTTATACACAGCTAGTTATAAACAATATAAACAAACCATTTTAAAACACTTTATTTAGTATATTTCTGCAGCGTTTTCACCAATGAGAATGTCCCATTTTTGCTCAGATTTGTCAGGTTTTGCTGACGTTTGGGTACAAATTTGTCCTCAATATATGGTAAACCCACATAAGTAAACCACACACACCAGCACAAGAGTAAAACACAAAGTCATCAAATGTATTTGTGTCCCAGTGCATGCATATATTCTGATGTCATAGTGAGATGCTTTCAATTTTAAAGCTCAGGATTAGTTTGACTTAATCTTATGTTTGCTTTGTCACGCTACAAATCAGAGATGGGGCTAGAAGATGAGACAGGATATCAAACAAATGATCCTCTTACAGTCAGAAGGTTGTGAGAAAGTGTGTGTGTTTAAGAATGTGTGTGTGTTGTTTCATTCTGAGCCAGAGAAATCACAGGGGTTCTCTGACAGGATGCGGTTAGCAGGAAGTTTCCTCCTAGTTTTCTTGATCAATATGTTCTGTCTGTATTTTTTTAATGTGAGATGTGGGCACCAAAATCTTAAAAAGACATGTTTGTATTCCTTTAAAATACAGTTGATGCACAAAATTGCTATGGTGTTTATCAGTTTAGTTACTTTCTTTATACGCCAGAATTTGTCCTCCACAATTGACTGCAAATGCCTATTTTTCATGAGCCAATCAAATCATGATGGAAAACATCAAGTCCCGCCCACCAATTCTTTCATTGACATTTTAAATGATTGAAATAGATTATACAACACACCTTGTACAGTGTACTGTAGTAAATGAACACATTTTTATGCTTTTTCTTCTTTTTCTTGTGTAGTGCAGTAATTTATGGTTACTGTAACCATTCAAACACTGGAATCAATAAGTCTTACAGCAGAAGCATCACAGAGAGAGAGAGAGAGAGAGAGAGAGAGAGTTTTGCCTTACAGGGCAGTATTACAGTACTAATCTCATTGGGATTCACATGGAGTCCAAAGTGAATGTCAGAGGAATATGTCATGGTTTAGGTACAGCGGGAAGATGATGCCACAGGCAAAGGGAGGAAACCTATTGATCTGAGCCATCAGAGAGAGAGAGAGAGAGAGTGAGAGAGAGAGAGAGAGAGAGAGAGAGAGAGAAAGGATAACTGGGCTGTAACTACAACAAAAACTGCTGTGCTGATTAATAAATCAACAAAGCTGTTAAATTAATGTAATGAATCAGACAGTGTTAATGATTCCAAGTGTGTGAGTGTCTATATTTGGTAGTTTGATGAATGGGATTATCAGTGCCAGATGACAGGTCACATCCAGACAACATTAAAACAATCAGGGTGTTGTTTTTAGATCTGTGTAACACGATTAATAAAGCACAACCGCCTTGCATGCTTCTGTTAAATACCACACTACTTCAAAGTGCCAAACCTACCCACAATGCATTGCTCTGGAACCCCACCGCCCCACCGATTCTCTAGTGCCAGCATATCGCCATAGTGACAGGGCTGTTCACAAAAGCTCAGTGCCTCGGGAGAAGAATAGGCATTACCCTAATATTGAAACAACGTTCATGGCAACAGGTTCGAACACATTGCTCATTTTAATACAATGGCACATTCTGTATTGTAAGGCATTACAATAGCTGCCTCTGAATTCATTCAGTTGCCATAGATTAGAAAGACAGCAGCACCAAATGTACAGAATAAGCAAGAACAAGTGTTGATGTCTTTTATCAAGTGAATGATTTGACAGTTTGGTACCAAGCTCTCATTTACAATAGGCACACTAATCTTATTGTTCCCAGTTCTATTGTATATGCAGAACAACCCTTGCATAGACTTTCTCTCTGTCTTTATATTATTTTCATTCTCTGTCTTTCTTTCTGTATGTGTGTGTGTGTGTGTGTGTTTTGCTTCTTCTAATGCTGTATAAACTCTAACTCCTTTCCTCATGTCGGTTCTGTCAGTGTTTGGTGCCTGTGGCCTTGGACTTCTGTAGATCCCAATTCTCAAACTGTTCAAGAATTCTGACTGGACTTCATTCGTCTTGTGTAACATCTCAACGTTTTTTCTGTTCACGTTCTGGCTGTCTCAGCAGGGTGAGAGGCCGCCTGTGAAATTAGAGCACTGCACCGTTCGCAATTTTATGAGTTTTCAGCTCATCCAGCGCAAACAGCAATGTTGGAAATTATATGTTAGTATTTTAGCTAATATTAGCAATGTTTATCAGTGAAATATGTCAATAGGAAACAGCCATTATAGTGCCATAGAACTGTATGGTAAATTAGATTAAAACTTACAGAATCTTTGGCATGGTGTTGATTATTAAAAAGAAAGTATATAATAGCCTTATAGACTTCTGTGTTTTTATTTGTTTACAAACTGATAGATGAGTCATTTTCTGTGCCACAAATTGTTCTTGAACACGGCATGTGACATCATCTGGCATCACACTTTCTTATTCTGTAATTTCTCTGAGGGCTTCGGGGTTTCATTCCACGTCCTGTCCCATGACTTTCATTTGGCCTCTTGTCTCTTTGGTGGATTGTGTAACATTATAACTGTCTCTTTTGTGTAGACCACGTCCTCTAACTGTTTGTAATTGTAATATTTATGAATTCTCACAAGCTCAGATTTTATGCCTGATCTCAATTTGTTTAAATAGTTAGAACCGCCTTGTCTCCTACAGAGAGATATTGATTTAATTCTTAATCACACAAACTAAAGCAGCGAATAATTGTTCTAATGGAATGATAATGTTTTACCCTGCCTGGCATTTCACTTCCTCCTTCGTCGGTTTGAGTCAATACAGTCTGTTACTGTAATATTACTGTTACTGTAATATTACAGAGCCACTAAGACGAAGAGCGACGGAAAGTTTTTGTGATTGATCTGCTGTGATACTGTTCTCCAGTGAAAACTGGAATTATTTTGTTTTTATGAGAAAAGTATGTGTGTGTGCACGTGTGTTAGATGTAATGCAGATAAATTGCATGCTGGGTAATCTGCAATGCACATACCCGTGAAGAATGTGTCGTTTGTCTATGCCATCTCTGTAGGTAAAGACTCATTACTCATCCTAAAGGAGTAGCAACAAAAACCTGCTGCAGATGTATGGAGGAAAAATCTCTGCATTGCTATAACAATGAGCTGCAGGGTGTTACAATGAGCTGCAGGGTGTACATCTGTCTAGATGTATCTAGATTGTATATATCTAGATGTGTCTATAATGTACTGCAGTGTCTACAATGTACTGCAGTAACAACCCGATATTTCATGCAGTCATTGTTTTATCTTATCAGTAGCTCTTGAGTATCAGAACATTGCCCTACTGACCATCCAAAACACATCTTAGTCTATAATCCCTTAACCCTGGAGTTTCAGGGGAATTTCTACATGGTAACTATATATTCTGGTCTAGATTCCACAGTGCGGTTCAGTAATTTAAAATGTGCTGAATGAATCAGCTTCCGCTCTCAATGAGGTTCTCAAAGAAGGTTCTCAATCTTCTCTCCTCCATGTCAGCACTGAGTTCAAAGCTTACACAGATGTGAAACCTGTGAAGCTCATCCGGGCCAAGTCTCAGTACCATCCTCCCGATGAGAAGACTGACCTGGAAACCAGCTACAGCGCCACCTACAGGGCCTACCAGGCCAAGCTGGAGCCCGACGACAACAAAGCCCTGGAGAGAAGGAGGATACGCACACTGTACCATGAACCTTACAGAGAGTCCAGTAAGGTAAGAACATCACAACTCCAGTTTTCAATGTTTGGTTTCATCTTTGTGTAGATGTTAGAAATTTGTGAATCAATTGTTGGGCTCAGTGCCTTGATGATTTCAGCAGTTTATTCACTCCGGTGCTGGAAAACAACAGATTATTTTTTTTTTATCAGAGTAGATTGAAGTAACATTGGCCTCGGGCTTGAGTGCCTGGTCAGCAGCTATTTGTAAAATTGATTCTGTTCCAAAACCCAGTGAGCTGTCTACATAGGCAGCTGTCTTTTGTGTCAGCATTCTAACAGAAATGGAACCTCTAGTGTCTAGTTTTGAATGCTGTACAGCAACACAGGAAAGGTGGGTTTGGATTATTTTAAACAATGTTTATCGATTTTGAGTATTGAATTTATTATGTTTGTGGCTATTTTTATGTTACTTAGAATAAGTTTGAATGACTAACCTCTGAAACTACTTTCCATTATTACCCTTTCCACCACCATCACAGAAACAACTGTATCACTCTCTTACTAGTTTTATATTCTATTCCACCCAGAAATACGCCACTTACGAAAGCAAAACAGGCCGTTAATGTCATTACATGTTGTCTGGAACACCTTCACACAGGTGGAGAGAACAACTCTTCCTCGCACCAAACCTAAAAAGACCTCAACATCAGCCACACCTGGCAAACCAGCCAAGAAGTCTAAGGAGAAGCAGCTGACATCAGTACGTGGAAAAAAGAGCTCGGAGAACCAGCCAGAGACCGGCAGACCGGCGCAGGGCAACAAGGAGAAAAGTAAAGAGATCAACAACAAACTGGCTGAGGCGAAAGAGTAAAATTGCACTTCTTCTCTCATTTAATCTCTTCCTGAAAGATTGAACGAAGGCTGCAAAATGATTTAATAAGAGGTTCTCATTCCCTAACTGTTCTGTCTGTTGCTGACCCTGCCCCATTTTTATTCTCTCTCTTTATCTCTCTGTCTCTCTCTCTATCTCATGCCCCCCTTGTTTTCTCCTTACTGTATATTTCCAATCTTCTCCCACTATCTCTTTCTCTCTCTCTTGCTTGTTCACTCACTCTCTCTCCCTCTCTGAGAGGTTAGTGGGTTTTCGAGTAAAGACATTTTCTCCAGGGTCAGATTTGATGTTTTTCTCCAGTTTTGGCCTCGTGTTGCACACGATCGCGCCAGTAATATCAAAGCGTTTGCATTTACTATAGCTCCGCCCACTCTCCTCATCCCCACTACGAGGTTTCCATGGCAACCACTTCACTTGTCGGCCAGTGGATGCTCTTATCTTGCATGGAGCCACTGGCTAGAAGCTCTGTATGTGTCACCTACCATCAGATGCACAGACTGGTGCGTTTCATTTATCAAGGGTTTTATAATGAAGCTGAATTACTTAATCTAATAGACCTTTTGATGTAATGTTTATGTAAATTAAAAATGTATATTGTTTAATATAGGTCAAAATGGCCAGTTTTTCAGACAGAAATCTTTGATAAATGTGCAGCTTTGGTTATGAGACTGTATCGATTTGGGTCTTTGCTTGCTTTGCCTGTTTCATGTTGTCATTTTATTGATGGTACACCCCGAGCCCCCAAGTGATACGTTATGATCTCAGATCATGTCGGTGCTGTTAGATCTTAATTTGTTTTGTTTGCTTTTTGCTAATTTTGAGAGTCATTCCATATCATGAAAACGCTATTACATCATTATAGGAACATCAGCATCTCCCAAAAGACATCTGTCAGGGTCATACTATAATTAGACTATAATTGTTTTAGCTCACTGTGTTACCTAGACAACAAACTTGATCACTGTGACCTGATATTGCATTATGGGATGTACTGTAAGTTTGTCTTCGGATAGAATAGGATTAAATTGTTCCACTGTGACAAAACAAAACTGTGTAAAATAATATTATTGTAAGCTAAACACTGTTTATAAAACTAAAATGTTTTTTGTAAAAAAAAAAAATGTTCGGTTTTGAATGGGCTTCTATCCCATCATGCATCACAAAAAGAGCTAGACCATATACACTGTTTTCCTCACCCCCCACCCAACACCCTCTATTTGTCTTTCTCTCTCACACACACACAAACACACACACACAATGAAAGACTTCATCACGCACCCCATCCCCCTAAAGGGTGTCCCAGAGATACACAGATGGAGGGTCCCAAAAGTGCATAGAGAAGGTCAATAGATTAGCTAGCATTAAAATCAAAGACCTTCTTTATGTAAATGCAGATTTGGTGTATTAATTATTAATGACTTTCCCCAGGATGTCCCTTGTTTTGTTTGCTCCTGCATCCCCTTGTTATCCAGTGACTGATATGACCTGTATTCCTGACTAATTGTTTTGTTTATTATCACATGTTCCTTGATGTTCCGGTAAGTTGAATGCAGTCTGTTTGGAATGCTGTTCGATACTCTTGTTTGTGTCCATCTGCTGCATGAGTTACATCTGATTCTTCAAAAGCTGACCTCCTCCCAAGATTTCAAATGGCATTTATTTGTTTCTTTCTAATTACTAATTTAAACAAACTCACAAGCTCTCATCACAGTCTGGAAGGTTGTGAGACTACAGTGTGTAAAGTTATCTTTGTAAACTTTAATGCAGATGTATTTACACATACATACTTTACAGTAAAATGTTCTGTACGTAAAATAATGCCACAATCACGGCTTTCATTCTCCTTGCATGTGACATGACAGTCAGAGTCATGTTAGCTTGTGATGGAAGATCAAAAGATGTTAGTAGTTCAAAGGACTAAATGGCATCTTAGTATCTCAGTATCTTCATTTGCCGGCATTACTGGAGTGCATTAAGAACATGCTTGCATTGTTTTATCATGAACCACCCCTCTACAAGTCCTCTCTCTGTCTCATTTGTAGCGGTCTTGTCCATTTTCAGTACGCGCATACTATGTGATTTCATTATGCTGTTGTTTTGCCCAATCAGAGCACAGTGTGCTGTGATCTATAGCCGGATTGAAGAAAAGTAAGTAGCAATTTACCTACATATACCTACATACATAATGCTTTATATACAGTATGTTTTCTCGCATATGAGGTGCAAAAAGGATTAACATGCATGTTAATATTAACCTTTCACCTAAATTGTTGTGCTTACATTTTAATTCGTAATAAAAAAGTTTTACCAAGTATGAAAAATGCATTATAATGTATGATAAAAGTGGTTGAAAATATTTAAACGTATTTGTATTTATATGAAAACTATGAATAATGCATTACAGTGTGCATTATAAATATCAATATAATGCATTATACATACAGCCTTCAAAAACGTGTTTACATAAATATCCACAGTCATAAAGTAAACAGACTAATATAATATAAACATTCCAAAATGTTTTGAATGGAAATAAATGTGGCGGTATGGATTTCTTCAGTCTGGCTGTAGAACACAGGGCCACAGGGAACGGTTCCCTGCTCTGATGTCTACTGCACCACAGGGTGAGGGCCTTTTCTTGTATTTTGCAGCCTTTGGTGACTCAGTTAGTATGCTAGCTTAACACGGGGATTAATGAAAGCTGCCCGGGGAGACAGAGATGGCCAGTGGGGTTGTACATGTCTAGCGAGTGTGTGTGTGTGTGTGTGTGTGTGTGCGCTTAGCGCAGGTGCTATCTGTAGTCCATGCATTCTGAAATAGAGGATAAACAATAATGTGATGTGAAGAGGCCTCAGATTTACCTGTGATGATGTTTATTGTGATTTCTTTCTCTGCTTGCTCATATTTATTGACGATTAATAAATGCAAACGCAGAAACAGGTGTCATGGTTCATTTTGTTTAAGATGTGAGAGGGTTTGTGGTATCAGTGGTAGGTGCGTTCATGTGTCGTTTATTTTCCTGTATTTTTGTTTGTCTGTTTACTGTCGTAGCTGTCGCATCCACATGGAAGAGAACGATTCTGATGTTTTTGGATTTGTCTGGTTTTTGTCTGATTTGGCGAATCTTATTTCCTGTGTGTGATGGACTGTGGAATAGATTCTGGCATCTTTTTGATTGTGCATACTGCTGTCAGCTGAGAGATGAGAAATATATAATTTGTACAATATATAATTATATATCTTAAGTGAATCTGATATATTTTAGGTTTCAGTTCACCAAAATATTTCAGAAATATGTGCAAAGAGATAAAAGATGCAAAGCATCTTATTCCAGGTCCATGTGTCATAGATAAAGAAGGATATTGAAGAACCACCTTAAATAGACTGAAAGGGGTCAATATATGCCACTTAATCAGTTTATATAATTGGCGTTATTGATGATTTATTGACTTAAATTTGGTTTATTCTAAGCAATAATTTAGTGCTTTGGGAGTACAAGCAATACTTCACCCAACATGAACACTAATTTGCTCACCTTCATGTTGTTCTATTCATTACA
>JAZGTK010009578.1:0-17152 GCA_036877625.1 Ambastaia sidthimunki | reverse complement strand
TGCCATAACCACAGACAATGTAAAAACAAAATCTCAGAATGCCATACTTGTGTAATATATTAATATTCAAACTATAATAATACAAGCATCATGGATCTCAATCTGCATTAATACAGCTTGTATGCAGAGCTTAAAACAAATTTCTGTTGTGAATCTGTGAAAATGTTCCCATTAGAACGCTTGTATGCAGCTATTAGGGAAGCACACACAATGAGCGTTAATGACACAATGAGTGTTTATGTGTTTTTCTACATTACTTATATGTTGGTAGTCTTGTTCTCTGTTTTTCCTATTCATGATGACTGCACAAACATAATACACACCATCACAACCTTTCTATACATGCCACTAATCCCATCAGCCCTTGCACAACCAGTTTGCCTTGTTAAGTTCCTGACTGTAAACACAGTAATACAGTAATATACTGTATGTAACTGACCAATCACTAAACAGATGCACAGTGTACACACTGTAAATACTGTACAAACAACATCTGTTTTTTTAATTACAACAAATGTATGCATTGGAAACAAGTATGTTGTTGTTAAAAATGCAATTTAAAGGGATTATATTATATAACTGTAATGATGGCCACCTGTCACAGATGCAGATATCCAAACAAAGTGACATCATGCTGTGCTGAGGTCTCATGGCACACACTAATTGTCTTTGTGACTCAGACCCTTGAGATAAACTAGCTGACCCCACCCTTCTCATTCAACTAACACAGGAGCTATTTACCCCTGATGTCCAGCATCTGGGAATTACAGCCAATGAGAGCCCTAGAGACACTAGCCTGTAATCTTCATACAATATTTTCCCCCATTAACCAGATATTTTAAGAAACCCTTTTTTTAGCAAGGTTCCAAAATTAGACATGGAGATGAATGGACTTCTTTACCACTGAAAAAGCGCCTTATGTATGAAATGTATGCAAGCATATATATATATAACATTATATATAAAATATATAATATTATATATATAATATCTATGCCTTAGACTAATGGCTAAGAACAGCCCACTCACATAGTCTCTGGTCAGGTAAAGCAACCAATCACAGCAGAGACAGCACTAATCCTAGTTCTTATACTTTTAAAACATTATATTGTAATCAAAAAAGAAGCATTCCTGTTACCATCTTAAGCTTTCCTCTCTGAATAATGTAAGGGCTGATCTCAAAATGAAACTGTATTGAGAGCTGGTTTAAAGAGGCTGTACATGAGAGCTGAAACACCTCATTGGCCCTCAGTCCAAGAAGAGCAGAGATCCAACAAATGGATGCGAGTACAATGAACACACTCTAGACTAAGTACACAAAATGTACTCCAAACAGATTCAGTACAGAAATACACACACAGTACACAGCAGAAGACAGATTATATACACACACTTCGCACACAAGTAAAGGGAGTGCTGAATACCTGGACTAACAGGTATTGTTAACATATACAATCTATAATGTCTCCATCTCTCTCTCTTTGTACTATACACACACACACCCCTAATACATTAATACAAATGGCCTTTCTTACTTGGTCATCCACTTTGTGGGCTATTATAGTGGCACCTTCTTCTAGTTCCGCATCGCTTAAAGGGCGGATCCGCAGGGCCACCTGCAAAAAAGCAAAAAGTGACCCAAAATTGTATTTGTACACCTAAGCCACAATTCAAAATGCATAAATGTTTATTTCCTAATACAGCAAACATGAAAACAAGCATAGTTTATTTATATAGCACAGGCACACCTTTCAGGGCAAATATTTCACAAAACGAAGTTTGTTAGCTTTTAAATAATAAAACTTTTTATTACATTTTTATTTATATATATTTCACTTTCTGGGTTGTCAGTGGAACATATTCATAACTGAAGTGGTAAAAAAGACCAGTTTTTTATTTCCTACTCATTTATCTTTGGAAATAAAGTTGATAGCACCAGGCAATTTCTAATTTGATCACTGGTGCAATTCATTTCTCTCATTAATTTTTATTTCAAGGAGACTTTCAACCACTGTGCAAGTCCGCTGCCTTTCAGGGAAAAACAAAATTTAACAAAATGATGCAACTCTTACCAGATTTAATTATGTAGTTCGATTTTCACAGCTAAAGACTATTCCTGCTTGTAAAGCAATAAATTGCTTGAATATATTAACACTGAACATTTTATATGCCTAACTAGACACAGTAATACAATTATTTTTGTTGCTCACAGACAATATACTGTGTAATAAAGATACCTCAAATTTGATTTATATACCTAAATATATATGTAAATAATACAGATCATATACATCACTGCCCCACATTCAAATGATGGAAAACACACAGGATGATATCTTACAGCGAAAGAAGAGAAAGGGAACCCAAACTGCCCCTGTGAATTATTAAGAGGGGGGCAAAAGATCACTAGAAAGGGGGTATTAAGCTCGCAGAGAGTCTAAATTTAACAAGTGTAGACTGTCAGTCCTAAACATGTCTTGGGGGCCTTAAAACACTGAGTCGCAGAGAATAACAAGTAAATTTGCATCTGTATTCAATAACAAATGTTAATTACAACACTTATCATGCAAATGCATTAGATACATAAACATTCATATATATAAATTACATACACATTTTTCTATTAGGCCGAACACAATATAAAAGTCTAACGTAAGGTGTATCTGTTTGCAGGTAATACATCTTCTATGCACTTTTGATAATACCCATATACAAACTATCAAGTGCATGCAGAGGAAGGTTGGGTGAATAATAATAATAATTCATAATAATAATAATTCACAGGACTTACAGTCAGCTGATGGTCCTTTGACTCTCCCGTGTCCTTCATCGTAATGCTTTGCGGGACCTTTTGCGCGTTTATTTGTTTACTAAAACATGCGCGTTACATTAAGAGCGCACAACATACGCAACACTATCATGATTCACGGAACGCGACGCAGCAGAAGACGCTGAATTCACCTGCGCTTTACTCGCTTTAAGATGATAAAACAACACTGAACGATGAAAACATGAGTGTAGAGTCTATATTAAAARCCTGCGGAGCCCGTCCGGTCCATGTCTGATCAGTATGTAAGTTTCTCCGCCCACAGTAAACCTGCGTGCTTGAGCGTGTGTTGTGTTTATGATGTCCCTAGAGATCAGTGCGCACCGAGACGCGTCATTCACCGCGGCCGACGCTTCACATCCAGGTGCAGAGACTCCATGACTGTTGGGTCTTAGCGACACCTGCTGGTTAGGCAGGATAATGCCGAAGGTCTTCGATGGGCTCTCTGGTGTCATACATTTTCGATTTGGTTGCTAAACGACGAAACGACGTATTTCCCACTGCTATTATCATTACTGTAATGTTTAATATATATTAATATATTATTTGAATTTTATTGTAATTGTTTCTGCATTATAAAAGTATTTATTGTAATTTTATTACAATACAGGGGACGTCTACATTGGACTTCTCTGGTAAAAACTTTTTTTTACCACTTTCAATGTATTTTAAAATAAATTAATAAATAGGAACGAAAATAAAATGTCAATGATATGATATTATATGAAATATTATTAAAAGGATTTAAACACTGAACATTTAGAGACTGTATAAATATGAACACATAGAAAGCATTTAAAACTTAAGTTGCATTAATCCAAAATTAATTCTTGGAATCATAATATCCAAATGGACCCTCTGTAATTTCTTAATAAATGTTTTTGGTCTTGTTTTGTATCATTCCTTTGCACATGTTAGTAACACTTAAGTTTTAAGTTGCATTAATTTTGGATTTAATCTTTGGACTAACATGATGTTAGTCCAAAGATTAAAACTCTCCAAAGACTGAATTCCTTCCATTTTGATATGTACCGCCCACTTTTCACGATCCAATCAATTCTCAGATTTAAGCAACAAATAAAAATCAAGTCCCATGTACTCTGCATTTCTTGTCAAAAGACTTGTTTGTTTGTAACGTGAGAAATATTTAACATAATGACATTGTTCCTTCCATCTTCATCTTGGGTGTTTTTTACATCACAGACAGCTTTTTCCTGCAACGGATATAGAGATATAAAATTGTAAAATCAGCCAAACCATTTGTTTCATATTTATTCTGACCAAACTTAAATACATTGAGGAATCTTGTATAAAAACAATGATAAACCCTTTCTTTAACTTAAAATAACTTAGGTTGTTGGAAAGGTCAAAACCATTTATCACTTCAGCCATGAGGTCATACACGTTCAGACGACTCTTCTCTGATCTCACAAGAACATAAAGCATTCTGGGTACAGACATAGCGGACCTTATTGATTTTTCTTTCTTTGTCTTTAACAATAGAACATTTACACCCAGGCTCCTGCAGTTATATTTAGAGCTTGGCCCCTTATCTTATTGGAGCAACAGTCCCAACAGGGGATACAATTTGTTAATGCTCTACAAAAGGGAGCAATTTCATTTGACAGGCTGACACACGTGACATCATCCATTCATTCCACACACACACACACACACACACACAATTCTTGACTTGTTTAGAATTAATCTAGTGTTAAATCGAAGGTGGGAATACTAAAAAAGTAAATGTATTTGCGTAAGTGAAGGTGTGTTCTATGTGGCACATATGAGATCAGGGTCTTCTTGATCTACTGCAGTGTGCACAGGCCTGGTGAGATCTCCAGTGTTGTAGTGGTTCTCAGCTGAGAGCCGCAGATCAAGAATACCTTGCACATGAATGCTGAGCTTCATCTCACAGCTCATGTAAAGTTACATACTGAAAATCATACACAGATGTTTACATTTAAAATATCAAAAATATATATATTAAAATATTTTGAAAACAATGCTTAAGAAAGGAAAGACACCACAAAGTGATGTGAGAGGTATTAAACTATCACAGCTATCAGGAAAGCAGTTGCCTTCATGGGAAATTGGCAATTATACAGTATAGCAGTCTTCACACAAAAATATATGAGCACAGTATGCAACAACCAATCAGAATGAAGCGTTACTTATTTAATCTCTGCATTCAAAGTCAAAGTGCATTAGTCCAGCCCTAGACTATTAGACCATGAGCACATCTGAGTTTAATAAAAGAGCCTCAACTGCCTTATATAACAAATGCCATTCAGACAAGGACAAAAGCACTGTTTTCCATTAACCATTAATTTAATGAGAACAAGGACTGCCCAGAGCGTCTGAGGCCGATCTAATTACACCACTGAAAGTTGGTTCTTGTGGTCATGAGGACTGTCAAAGTTAATTTTATTCATGCTCAAAAAGAAAAGTATGGCAGTCTGTATAATGTAATACATACCTTGTTTTAAACCCACCGATTTGTCCAATATAGCTTCCCTCAACAAGGATGTGAAAATCTTTGAGGTTGTACTCCAAACAAACAGGTGGAGATAAAGGTTTTAAAGCCATCTCAGGTTTATTCAGGTTGTCAGAAGGTGGAAAAAAACAATACTTTTAGTCCATACTGTGAATAACACACACTACATATGTGCAGTCTGAAATGACTCCATACACATAACAAAATACAGCTGTGCTTTACAGCTACAGTGTGTAATTTATACCAATGTCCTATATGTAAGAGTCAAAGCTTATGCGTTTGGGTGCCCTCTGAAATTCCCAGAGAAAAGCAGGAAATAGCAAGCTTATAGTTGCCATCTGGGTGCAAAGACAAACTGGTGGCTGTGCCCTTTACTTAATTTGGGTCTGTAGACAATAACCACATTGAGATTAGAACACATACAGCAAATACTGTATGATTCAACAGTTCTATTTATAGGAGGGCTATAATGATGTTACTTCACAATTATACTAAAACATATGAAAACAGAACATATGTGTTATACATTGATAAGGCTAAGCAAATATCCACTGATAATTGACCAATCACGATCAGTTGTCACCAAAACAGCTATATGTTTGTTCTTCTGATTCCTCAAGCACATCTTCAAAAAACTTCTGATAGGTGTCAATGGTGTTGTTCTGCTTGATACAGTGTTGCATGAGCTGGAGTGAGCAGAAAGATGAGACCACAAGGGAACAAAATCACTTTATAACTTTACACCAAGTGCACTTACTGTAGATCTTAGAGGTTTAGTGAGCAGAGATACATGCAGAATCCTAAACCAACACCTTCTCAGCCCCTTCATCTAATTCTTGTCTTAACCCTACAAGCACTCAAAGACCTCTACGAGAAAATTGGCTCTTCAATAACGTCAAACCGATATTTTAAGGGTGGAATAAACTCGATCCACAAAACAGGTTTAAACGTAAGCCAGGCACATCATCACACACCTCAAAAGTGCCTGTTGTGCTGACAGAATGCTTTATAGTTTAAGACACTCACACTAGCAATTTGCATAATTGTGTTCTGATAGTGCTTGTCTTTCTCTACTTCCTGTAGTGGATGGTCACCTCCATGTCCTCTGTGTTGAGATCTTTATGCCACCCACCCATTTCCTATACAGCTAAATAGTTATTCCATAACTGAGTAGTATAATGTGAATATTTTCACAAAATTATATCACAATATTATAAGTTACTGTATATAAAAGTTATCTGACACGAAACACGATCGTGGACAGGTATCTTAAATTCCTGTATACCTTCAAAATACTTTCTTTCAAAGGTATTTGAAGTTACTGTAGTATAAAAGTACTTGGCACGAAACCCCTGCGACCACGGACAGGACTCTGAAGCAAATGGCTTTTCCCAAACTGCGCATGATCTGCAGATTCTCATATAGGCCACGCCTCCCTGATGACGCAGTATCGATTACGCTGTTCAGAAACCCCTGAAAAAAGTGCATCCCATATTGTAACGTTGATTGTATATTGACTGCCATTTTTGTAGTCATTTTGGATTCATTTTCTTAATAATAATAGTAATAATAATTAGTATGTGCTTAATGCTACTAAATACTAATATCACAAATAGCGTTTAAAAGTATGTATACACACACACGAAGCTTGTATTTTAACTGCGTTTCGTTAGCATGTGAATTGACTATTTTGCTCAGGCTGTTCTCTCCATGCATTTCATGCATTTTAACACCACCAGTAGAGAGAGCCAAATAACACCTGCTTATAGACGACGATACTCGTGATAAAAATACAACAAAAACTCGAAAAATGAATGTTAAACAGGAATATTAAAGCGTAAAACAAAAATCTAATTTTCTATTGCATAGTTGCCGTAATGAAGTAGTTGCAGTAATGAGTCTTTTTCATTCAACGTTTTAATTCAATTCAAAATTGTTTTATTAAACATGTTTCTGTCTTCTAAAGACAGCACCACTTCAATGTCTGCAAGACAGTACTGCCCATGCTCCCCAAGAATTAAAATAAGTTTTGAAAAAATTATTAAAACAGTCGGACTAGGCAATACACAATAAGTCTGATGCCACCAAAGACCCTTTTATAATTCTTTTAAATTTCCAATCCCAAATGAGTACACACAGTTTTTCTGTCAAAGAAGCTGATTTATCATCAACCAATTTACTGTGGCACACAAGAATGGACAAAACAAAGAAATACAAATAAAGAGTACACAACATCTTGTTATCATATAAGTTATTTACAGCTGGTCAACAGGTTAATACAAAGCCTATATTTTAACTATCCTGTGTCGACAAACATTTGCAACATGGGGAAGATCTGGCTCAGTGCCCAATGGACTTTATGCTTAACCACTTAAAAAGGTCTGGTAAAGAAGTATTTCATTTTGAGTCCCAAATACATATGACCCCCTTATTTGTGCTTGCTGGAAAATGTGGTTAAGCATCACTCAGATATGTTAAAACATATTGATTGTGGGACATTTATAGGCATTGAAATTACATTATTTTAAAGTTCCAATGATCAGTCCAAAATGGCACTACATGCATAAAACAGAGACTTTATTTTCTTCCATGTCTCATCCCTGCCATGTAAAGAAACAACACTGAAAAAATTAGGAATGAATGTAAATGGTTTTCAGAACCCATAAAATAAGAACTAGAATTTTGTGAATACTAACTGTCACTGAATAGCAATAGCAAGTTGTGCTTCATTGTTATGACAAAGTAAATTCCTTTGATGCAGCTCGACCCAGCATCCTGTTTTAACAGGACCGCATATACAGTATAAACGCAAATAATAAAAAACCTGGTTCTTTAAGTGGCAACAACTTCAGTTCTTGGGCACATTAAACTAAACAAACTTTTTAGTCAAAATAAGGAGATAAAATACATTAGTATCTGTACAGCCATCATAAAAAGTGAAGCTCATTCTGCACAGTTACAAAAACAATTTTTTTGTAAGATGGTATTTAATGAGAAACAATTCTTTAGAAAAGTATCAAACAAATTTACTTGTTTCGCAATTGATGTCCAATGGACATAATTTTAATCCTTAAGCCAGTGTTCAATGATACATTTGTTTATGTACATTATTTTTCATGTAACAATTGACTAACCATTTTAAGGTCACGTGTTAGAGTAAAACGTACACAATTTTCTATGGCAAAGAACTTGTTTGTATTACATTGGGTTTCTGTTGTAAAGGCAATAAAGCTGTTCACGTTGTAGTCTAAAAACCCAGAAGCATTTCTGTTTTAGCATTTCTTGGCTGTTTTGGGAAATTCATCTTGTATAGGTTTTTAGCATGACAGTTTTAGATTGTAAAATAAGGTGTAAAATAAGGTGTGTGGTATTACTTTATTTTCCCAACACAAGTTACACACAGCCATACCTCAAAACTAAATTTTGAAGCTACTATGTTTTAAATGTCCATGTATTCCTTACAGCATCATAAATTCATGTTTATGATATGACTGTGTGTTATTTATGTTTATACACATAAATTAGCATCCCAGGTTGGCATACAAAATGGCGTCAGCTCTATAGGGAAGACCTGGGAAGAGGGAAGAGTCTGTTTGACTGGAGTATACACAATAAACATACAAGTAAAACAGGCTACAGAGATATTTCAGCACCTCACAGTAAAAGTGTCAGTAGATGCACTGCACCATTAGAATTACTAACACACATACATACATGTACATACATGCAAGCACCCTTGCAGACACACACACGCACGCGCGCGCGCACACACACACAAATAGTGCTCCTAAAATGGCATTCTCCTCTGAAACTGTTGTCCGGCGACTCTGATACAGTAAAACACAAACAGGGGGTGCACACACATGCTGGCGTGAGATTTCTCCATGCGTCCATATTCCCCGTGTGAATCGAACAGGGGTACATGACAGAGGAAAGGAGATCAACTCTATGCCCGAAAATCCTCCCCAAAGTGTCTGATCTGGTCTTCAGTCATGGAGAGGTAGGTAGCTCTCATGGTTGGAGAATACTGTTAAAAACATCAATACAACAGAAGACAAAAGTCACAGACTGTCAACCGACTGATCAGACCGTTCAGGCAAACAAGGATTAAAATAATTTTGGTTGAAGGTGTGAACTGATGAGGCCAAGGCAAGATTTATCTTTCTAAACATTTGTGCAAAGAATGACAAATGTTAAATTGCTAGACTGTTCTTTGTGTACTAGAAATAGCACTAACAAAACTATCTGTAGTTTTGTCTAGATCAGTGATAATGACAAATCTAGATCAGTGATATAATGATTGCCTAAACAAAATATTCTATAGACTAGAGCTCAACAGAGCTAATGAAAGGATCTGTAAAGCATGCTAATAACCAGACAACACCAGAATTTAACATATGGCTGGAGAAGAATGCAATTCTGTCATCTTACCAATAGGGGGAGTGCTCTACATATCAAAGGTGTTTAACAAACGACGTGTGTTTATGAGAAACCATGCCGGGAGTGAAACAGTGAAAACAACCCACACAAAATTGAATTAAACGTACAGGAAAACAGACAAAAAAAAACCTGGGGGAAGGTTCATAGAACAGGGGAATTAGGACAGTCATACGGTAATTATAAAGTAACTTACGCGGTTTCTATATGGCTGTGAATAAAGCTCCAAAAACATTTTTTTTGTTAAAAGATAAAAAAACAGAAACATACAAACAGAGAAACATACGAACAAACAAAGAAAAATGTAAAAGAAGCTATTAGCAGAAGAAAGTAGAAAGCCACTAGCTATCAAGGGACAAATACTGTAGATTTATGGCTAAAAAAATAATCATGGACATTAGTCATGAAGTCAATTAATAATAAATCAAAGTTTTGGTATGCATGTAATCTCTGTCATCAAAATGTAACTTAACTTGATGTAACAGGAAATATTTTGGCTTGTAAAAAGTGGATGTTATATGCACGCGAGTTGCTAAAATGACCTGAAAGTGCCTGTTTGGTTAAAACAGAAATTACATTTTGATGATCGATCACAAAAGCATGCACAGAAGATAATAAGACCAGGTCCATTTTGAGTTCCTGTTGATCTGATTTTCCTTGTCTTATTTCTAAAGACATTCAAATAGTGTGTTTAGTTGTCGTGTTTGTGGCGCTGTGTAAAGTGAGTGTGTGGTCATGAGAGAGGCATGACCTCTGGAGCCCAACGCACCGAAGGAGGAGGAGATCCCCTCCCAATCAGAGGCACGTTTTCATAGCGTGGGTTTCCTCCAAACAGTGCAGACTGGTTCCTAAAAAATAAACAAAAAACAGGCAAATGAAGGGGAAAGCAAATGAATAAATTTGACCTATTATTCCTCAGAGAAAGGTGAAATAAATATTTATAAGAGGCAAAACTTTAGCTGTCACAGAAAATACAGACACCTATCGTGACTAAATTATAAACCCTGCCTAAAGGTTTGAGTGTTTCTCACATGTACTCTGAGAGGGGGGCGTTGGACACAGCCTGTGTGGGGGGGTGAAGACTGGTCTGGCTGCCCATACTGCTGCTGTAACTACAGAAACTGTGCATGTTGGCCGGGTGCGAGTGGTGTGATGTCATTCGTCGGCTCTGAGGGTTGAACGGGTCTCCGTCATCGATGTCATCATAATCCCGCTCTCTGTGAAGAGGGATACAGCATTGTATTGATGTACAGTGACCCCACAACGTATATAGACCATTACATTACATAACAATATGGCATCAGCAAACAAAGTTTATTGCCAAATCAAATAGAGTATCAAAAGAGTAACACTATAACAATGGACAATTTCCACTAATGTTTAACAATCCAAATATAGTCCAAATATAATTTTTCAATTTTGTTTAAAGATCTGTCTTTCTTTCAAATAAATGCCACTTGGCAAGATATTTTATCTAAATGCTGTATATGGACCCAAAAATAAACTGTACGGCATGGGGCCATTCCTGACACAGACGATGTTCATTCCTACAGATCCTTATTCCTACCTCCAGCTACTTTAACACACCTGCCTGTAATTCACAACTGAACTCCAAACAACCTAATTATGTTTAATTAGAGTTAATTACACTGCAGTCAATGTGATTGAATGCAACTTACTGCACCGTGTATGTGTGTGTGTGTGTGTACCTGTTGGCGATCTGCCTCCATGCTCTTGGGATAGCACACAGCATAATGGAGAAGGCAGAGGCAGCCAGCAGAGAGAACAAGCACAGATATAGTAATCCCTCCACTCCATCATAACACACACCCATCAGAGCATCCAGGTAGTCCTGCAAACATACACGCATACATGCGCACACACACACACATTTGAATAAACCATAAGAGATTTCAATCATCATCAATTGGACAAAGCAGGTGGAACGTGTGTGTGAGCTCAAAACCTTATTGAGTCCCCGGCAGTCCAGTAGAGCCGTGAGCTGATGTAAGCTGGCCTCTGAATTATTCAATAGATGCTGAATACTCAATAAATCCCTCTGAAAACAACAACAATAAACAACAGAGATGAAATGACAAAATGAAAAAAAAAAACATTTTAGAAATTCAAATATTATTTGGAGAGGTTAGGGGTATTAGCATGTAAATGCCAGAAAGCAAAATCCACTGGTTTATTTGGATTTTGAAGAGATTTGAAGAGTTTTATTGACATTCATTTTAATTAATATTACTATCAACAGTCTGTTAATAATAAAGATTTTAAACAGCACAGATTGACAAAGAGGAACAGATCCAAATCTTTTACTTGGACACACTCACCTCGGCTGTGGGGAAGAGGGGCACGGCAAACTGCAGGAGACCCTGAATCTGGATCTGCATGGTGGTCAGAGATCTCTGGAAGACAGTCAGGGACTGCAAAACAAACTAATTCAGGATCAGTTTCTTTTGTTAAAGGGCTAACAAAGCCAACATGAAACTGAGCTACAGTAACAGTCTGCACCACCAGAGGGAGCACCTGCACCGTCCACAAATGAGCTACAGGAGCTGGTCTGACTAACTACAGCTCACACATCTTTAAAAGAACCTACTTTATAAAACAATTATTCATAAAGTCCCACGAACAACACAAGCCAGGCAAAGAGATTAAAGATGTAACAATTATACAGGCATGTGAATGTAAAACTATTAAAGAATGGTTACGATTTTTGCAGTGAGCTTGTGAAATTTGCATTTGTTACAATACAAAAAATGGTACAGAATACAGCAGAAACCTGCACGTTTCTTTGTGAGATTCACCAGTGCTGGAATAACAAATAATCATTCAAAACCTGATGATTTAAATTATTTACTCTGATTGTGCCATTTTCCCTCTCTTGTGTTGATCTGGACAGTGTCTGATAGAACGACCCACAGCGTAAACTCAGAACACATAACACACAAACAGAACCAGGACCACGAGAAATACTCAACAAAGATCTATTCAACTAGACAAACAGTGATTAGTGGCGAGAGATGAAGAAACCTGAAGACTAAATGAGACTGAATAAACACTGATGAGAAATTAAACAAACATGAGCGCAAGAATTAAATGAACTGAAAAGGGTAATTGTAGTTTTTGCTGTAATACTAAATTGTTGTTTGTTTTGCATTGCACCTTAGTCGAAGGTTAGCTACCATTTTTCTGGAGGTTACATAAAAATTTATTGTAATGAACAAAAATGCTAACAAATGTTTTTTGTTGTTAACAAAAATAAGCTTAAAACTGAATATGATTAAAAAGACCAAACACATGGCAAAAAGACAACTCTGACAAATGAAAATTACAAGAACATTTTGATACACAAATCACTACACTGTGTGTGTGTGTGTGTGTGTGTGTAAAGGTCATGCTCTAAGCTGTTGTTATGATCATGTCTGTTTCCTCTCGTCTGTAAGGACTCTATTGATCTGAGAGAGATTTGTCTACAGTAACTCTGAGGCAGTAACTATAGCTGAAGTGAAGCGAGCAGTGATGTAGGACAGTGGCCTTTTACTGCCTGACCTAAAATTTCTCAGAGACACAGCAAAACAGAAGTGAGAGAGTCAGGGATAGAATAAAAAAGGAGTGTAAGATCGATAAGTCAGCTGCAGTAAGTGATAAGAGTTGGGAATCCAAAGCCGGTTTCGACTGTGTTTCGAAACCAAGCGAGCTACCTACATAGGTGTCATAGATGCAATGCAGACAAGAAAGCTGTTTAAAATGCTAAATAATTTAAATTTAAAGGCAGCATTGCATGCATCACTCACAAATGAAACAATCCCATGATGCATTGGGACAAGCTCAGAGAAAAAAAATCCAGATTGACTGCAAATAAAAAAGGAAAATTGTGTAATAATTTCTATTAAACATAGTACCTGTTGAAATGGGTTGGGGAGGGTCTGGCTGCAGTACAGGTAATAGTGCACAATATCTAGAAAGAAAAATGCCAGACAGAGAGCATTTTGTGTTACAAATTGCATTTCTTTAAAACAGATTGCATTTGCATATGAATTGATTGATTACTTTGGATGTTTTTAAAAATATAATTGTGTGTCTCAATCACACACACACACTCTCTCTCTCTCACACACACAAACACACTCTCTCCCTCCCTCCCTCTCTCTCTCTCTCTCTCTCTCTCTCATAATCTTTCACAATAAAAGATCCACTCACCTGAGCTGATTATATCTTTTGTTTGGTTCATCAGAAATTTGTCAGGTGACACACAGAAATCACTTGTACCCTAGACAGCAAAATCCACATACAGAATATTAAAAAGGGGTTTAGGAACATGCTTTATGCAGCAAGAGTTATTGGATCTGAAGGGCGTGTTTCTTGCATGGTTGTTTTTTAGTTAAACACACTTCTGTTTTTACAGGATGTTTGGGGCTACAGGTCACTGAACAGTAATCGACACAAGCAGGAAATACAAGCGCAAACACTTGTTCACACGACTGCACACACACACACATACACACACACATACACACACACACAAACAGACACCATGTTCTTTAGAATAAACTCGCATATCCAAATAAACACCAGTATCTGCATGTCAGGAAGGAACACTCAGTATATGCCAAACCACACAAAATCTCACAGATACAGGCAACAGGAAACATATACAGTCTCAGACGGAAATATGATCCTATAATGTCTGTTTAATGTCTGAAACAGAGGCACACAAGAACACCAACGCACACATTTGTACAAACATCCTCAGGCTGTCAAAGGAACATATTTCTGCCAACATACATTTCCATGCAGCTGTGACATAAATCTTCCATTCTATATATGCATTTCCCCAAAGTCTGGAAAAATCCATGCAGTCATATTTTACGCATGATATCTGATTAGGAATTCTCTTTGGAGAATTCTCTGATTAGGAATTTTTTGGAATGAACTGAAATTGCAGCTATACGCCAACTGATTATTATCAAAAGCAGAGAGGCAATTGTTTGCATTGCGATAAGGCATTTTATTGGAATGGACAGCGGCCTACAGAAGAGAAGTGAAGTTATATGGACTCAATGTTCACTCAATGTGAACCTTCCAGTACAAGGTTCTAAAAAGGTAAAGGTTTCCAAAGAACCCTTTTACAACAGAAAAAAAACTTTATGTGCAATAGAAAGGTTCCAAGGAAAGTGTTACCATTAGTAGCCATCACTGGTGGTGACAACAGCAGTCAAACATGAAAAACTTTTAGAGCCGACATCACATAAAACACTCAGAACAGGAAGTCCTCATCCTGCAGAACTCCTGAGGCGCAATACCTTGTATTATGCATTAATTCATTAGCTTTACACAGGATCAAAGCCCTGTGTGTCTCTGTCTAACGGCCGCAGGAAACATGAGTTCATTACAGCGTACTGAGCATGTCCACCAACACTATAAAGGTGGCAGATCTAGATTTTGTTCTTAATGAGCATCTGATAGGGGAAATATTTGCTACCTTGATGTGAACAAAATTAGACACACACGCACATAAATTTGGTGTGTATATTTCCACACACTGGCCCACTAGCCCCTCTGATAGACTATTGATTGGTTTAGACTGTTTATTCATGTGAGGCGTATAATTGGCTTGTGGGCACTTGTTTTATAAGCGTGCAAAAGCAATTAAACTGCCAGTTAAGTAGGAGAATATATGAGCGGGTGAGAAAAAATTGTTTATAAGTAAAAATAAAGACAACATAAAAAGTAAAATGAACCACATTTGGGCATAAAATTTGAAATACTATGTTTTATTTTTTCCAATTTAGGCCAATTAGGCAGAGATTTCCCCCACGCGATAAGAAGGCAGAATTATCACCTCAGGTGGATAGACTGTCGTCAGATTGTTTTATTCATTTTTAGCCTGAAAAAGAAAGGCAGACATCTTGGGAATGCTTCAGGATCTCCTACAGTTATCCTACAGTAATGAACAGCAACACCTCCAAAACCGCTTTCTATGTAATATTGTCTTGTATACGCGCCTTTGACTGTGCGACACAGTTGCCGTTTTTCAACATCTTGTGCCATGAAACGTGCTTTCAAAATGCATCTTGAGAGCCCTGCGTTCTGTTCCATCCCACTGTGCTGCGTCTAGCTGTTTCTGAATGCAAGAACGCACAGGCTTAGGGTAAGTGCGGTACAAAGAAGTTTTGAAAATGCTTTTATGGAGCGTTTCAGCTATTTTCAATTAATTTTTTTCTTATTTTTATTTCCAATCCAACAGGACAGAAACAGCAGGGCTTATTTCAAGGGTCTTGCCGGAAAAAGACACTATTACAGCGCAACCCATATGTCATCTTTACAACACTGTTGAGAACTGTCAAAACAAACTAACTTTCAAAGAAAGGTTTGATTTGGGTAAACTGGGAGAGATCAGAGGCTGTGTGTGTGAACAGCAAAGTAAGTGAAAGCCGACAGCGGTTTTACAATCTTTGCTCTTTTTTCACCAAGTGCTCTTCCTGCAGTTATGTGGTTTAATAAACCTTTCACAATTCACTCTATTTCACTCTTTTTCTTGTGCTAACACACATCAAAAGCAATGAATTTGAAGTTTATCGCCTCCTTCAGGCAACCACACAGCAGTTGACAATCATTTGTTGTGCTTTGCCACATAATCAAGCTTTTGATATCAATAAATTTACTGTGACCAGCCTCAACTGCACATAAAAAACCAAACACACAAGCACACACACACACACACACACAGATACAGTATGTACACACATGCAGTGTTCTAGAACAACAAAGTGTGTTTACCTGTGGATGTTTCTTTGACTATAACTATTAAAAAATATATTTAAAAGTTCTCTAATCTTCTAATTGCTCAAGAAATATCCTTGTCTGGTTTCTCTTGCCCTAAATTGGCTGATTATAATCGGATCATTATCAGAGAGATTTAGCGAGTGGCTGATACCCACCACTGCAGTCGCCACATCAGCGCCGAGAGACGCCCAGCTCAGGATGAGAGTGAGAACGCCAAACACCATCATTCTGTGCACACACAATCACAGACAGAAAATATAAACAAAGCTAAATGCAATTAATACATTTTAACTAACCATGTAATTGTGCAGTGTTAGTATAGCAAAGAGAAACGCTTATCACTTTATAAAAGGGAGGAGAATATGTTAAACGAAATCTCTTTTGTTGTTGACATCAAAGCCAATGTGTCCAATCAAACTCTGCGTGTTCAGAGGCAAATTCTTAGGCCTGTCGCTTGTCAAAAGCTAGTTTAATTAGTCGGGACGGATTGTCTTCATCTTCAAAAATCATTTTGAATAGGGACAAGAGTTTATTTTAGTATCCTAAACAATTTTGGTGCTGTATTATCATATAGATATAGCCTATCATACCCA
>JAZGTK010009577.1:0-17152 GCA_036877625.1 Ambastaia sidthimunki | reverse complement strand
CCGTATTGAATTTCCGTGCGGTGTGTTGCGTGGAGATCGAAAGCAAGGTCAGAATCGCCACTGCCATCTGGAAGACTGAAATGTTTGGAATGATAGGAGCTATAAATACATAAGCATTCCACATTCCAACCCGGGGAACAGTGTGTTTTTGACACGTCAAAGACTGAAGTACTATAGGACGACCTGCGGCGACTGCGGAGGGGGGTGGAAATTAGGCCAGGCCCTCTACGGTTTCACACCGGTCTCTGTTTTCCGCCTACACCTCCTGCACTCTACCACGCAAGCACACAAGTGTAGACGTGAATGCTTGGCCAGCAGCGTATGATTCTGTTGTACATACTTAGCGTGCATTCTTGCGTTACTGCGGCTAACAAACCTCCGTACTCAAGGGGCGATAGAGTTACCTTCAAATGGCTGTGCCATTACACTGGATGTGTAGTTATTAAAGTAGCCAGCTATGCAAACACTGCATTTATAAGGTCTAACTTGCTCCACAAGATTGTCTTCAAACTGTTGCTCCATCAGGACAACAGAAGACAGTTCGCACCAGTGTGCGCTTTGAGCAATGCAGAGAACGCATGCTTGCGTCGCATTATGAATTGCACTCTGACACGTTTGCGTTAAAAGAAGCGTCTGCATTCACTTACTTGCATATGTTATGTATGTTTAGTCTCCCGATTGACTTCAAACAGCTTGAGAAATGTTTAATGCAAAAAATGCACGCAGACCAACACAGCTGGCCTTTCAATTTAGAGCGTCAGCGCTGACCAGGAGATGATTCATCAGACGTTTTCATTCCAGAGCGGTTAATTATTGATCACCTGGAGCTTTTAAGTGTTTAATAAATGCGAGATCATTGATGGACTTGGTCCAAAAAGCAAAATAGGTATTTTGGAGCTCTCTGCAGCACCAGCGCAAACTCGCAAACACGGTTTCCCGTCACTGGCCCCCGCCAGTCCTGCCGTGCCACAGCCACCTGGTCAAGTAATCAGGGGAACTGGGAATAGAAAAAAACGGGAGCGTGAATACGGATGTAGAGCTTGAGGTGTGCAGTACCGGCTGCTGGGACACGATCAAAGAGAGGCACGGTGAGGCCTGTTTTTCCTCGCAGATGCAGCTCGTTCTCGAAGACAGCAGAGTTCAGGATACGCATTTCGACATCCAGTAACGAGCATTCGGGGAACATCTCCGTCCCAACGAAAACAACCGAGGTTGATGAGTTTCAGGTTGCAGAGCTTGTTTTATTTCGCTTTTTAGTGGGGGGCTGTAAAATATATTTGGACTTGACAGTCTAAAAACAGTCTTCACAAACTTCATTAAATAGTTTGGGTTATTTGTCCTCTTGAATTTCGGGTTCCTGGTAGCACACATTGTTCGTGTTTTACGGTTTGGTTATTTACAATTTGGGATATGTTAATAATGGCTTGGAAGCTTTGGCATTAGATGTCCGAAAAAGTGTGTAAAAGATTTAGATTCATTCAGACGTTTGCATATACTGTATTACATCCCAACAAAAGTATTGAAGCACCACAAACCAAACTGACTTCACGACCTTTATGTAAACACATCTGCCAAACACATCATTTATGCTTTATTTCAGTGGAAGAACCTTGTTGACCACTTTCGTCTTTATTTCTAGGTCCTGATAAATCCTGTACAAATGCACTTCTCTATGAGGAAAAGAATCTTTGTTTTCTGATCAACTGCACACAGGATGTCCAGGGCTCCTCCTGTGGAAATGTCACAAATATCAAGGACCTCTTAGCAGAACAAGGTGTGAACAAGATCTTCTTCTACTTGGCTTGACTTTCTTTGTGTTTGTGTTTTCAGCAGTAGAAATTTGATTTTGTGCTGTTTATTTTTGGTTTGTTTAGCTGACTTATTTTGACTTTATAAAGTAGTTTATAAAACTACTGTTTATTGGCAAAATTTGAACATTTTGAAATTTTAGGTAATAGTTCTCCAGGACTACAGTCGAATATCTCTGGCATAACTTGTCTACAGACAGTTTTGTCTTTCAAGCCAAACAAAGTAACAAGAATAAGAATTTTACTGAGCAATTTAAACTGTCAACATGTTTATAGCAAGATTCCAGGACAAGAACAGCATCCAGAATAACGTCACATAAAACAGACGTTTGAGGGAAACGTCAGCTCCTTAAGCACTGAGCTTTGATACAACAAACTACTTTACAGTATAGTATTGTATAGCAGCTACAGTAATATAACATGCATCCACACGTGCATGCGTTGGCCATGCCATCATTTCTGTGTGCTTGTATAGATCAATGCAGACTCACAAATTATAAATCAGTTGTTGAGGAAATGTTTGCAGTAGGTTTTGCCATTTATCTGTCCACATTTTTTCCAGAGTATGTCCATGTGGACCAAAACAAGACAGATGGATCTTCACCTCCCCATCAGTCCTCTGGAAACATCACTCCCCAGCCTGGTCCAGACAATTCCTCTGCCAATGTCAAACAACTAATAACACCTACTGCTAACATCTCCACCTCCAGCACTTCCACAAAACCATCTGTTTTTCAAAACCAATCAACATCTACAGTGGCCACCAAACTGCAGTCACCTCAACCGAATCAAGCTGCCAAACCTAATGCATCAGATGTTCCAACAACCATTCCAACTACAACATTTACCACAACAACCATGCCAACCACAACAACAACAATGCCAATGACAACCAAACCCTCTGCAACATCTACCAGCACCACAGCAACAACAGAACCAACAACAGTTGAACAGACCACATTTTCATCGCAGCCTTCTTCACATGCAACACCAGGGAATAAAACATCTGCCAGCATCACACCATCAGTGCCTACAACACCCCCATCCACCTCTTCCTCCAAAGTAACCCAACCTTCTCCAGCACCAACCCCCACAAAGCCATCACCAACCACGCAACAACCAACCTCAACAAGCCCCCTGGTTGTGGCAACCACACTGCCTAAGGACATCTCCGGTGGGGAACAAGGTAGAACTGACCAAGCCAATGCGGAGGTTGCTGGTGACCCTCTGACCATCCACCTGTTAAACACCAGCTCGTTGCTGGCCGTGCTTATATTTGGCCTTCTTTTCCTTGTGGTCACAATTGCGTTGTTCCTCAAGCAAGCTTATGAGAGCTACAAGCGGAAGGATTACACTCAGGTCGACTATCTCATCAATGGAATGTACTCCGATTCTGGGGTCTGATGAAGTGGTTTACGTTTCAGTGTAGATCTTAATTTTTTCTCCAGGTTTTGTTAGCGGATTGGTTTAAAGCCCCGTGGTACTGATTCTTATGCTGAAGTTGGTAGCACTTACATTTCTAAAGTTCTGTGCAACCTTCATCCTGATTAATGAATTCAAGCTGGTGCTCTAATACAAAATGTATTGAGAGAGTCGGTATGACTTGTATGTTTTATTTCTATGCAGATTTAGCTTCCACTTAATTTCTGGCATATGGGAATGAAGCCTTAGTATTAACTTAGTCCTTAACCTACATTCAACGAATGTCATTTCATAGTGCAATATTGGGAATTTTTTTTGTTGTAATATCTGTCATGTCCAGTGTTTCATACGCAGCTAATGCTGCAATAATTGCTTTTTTATGTTTGTACAAATGGTCCAGGAACATTCAAAGAATTGTTTGAATTATTGACTTTCGACATTGTTTTTCTTTCTTTATTTTGTTTTTGTGTGAGGAGCAAATGCCAAACCAGGAATTGTGGCACAGAAGCACATTATTGTCAAGCCAAGGGAATAATTTAGCCATTGTGGATTTAGTTCTGGAACAAAGAAAAGATTATGATGATACTATTTGAGATCTTATGGCATAAGGAATGAAACTTTGATGTGCCAAATTGATTTTGTAAGTCTTAATAGCTGCACTGTAAGAACGATATATAATAATAAAGAAAAGATACTTTGCAAATAAAGCCTAACAATCCATTCCTGAATTTTATTGTGTGTAAGGTATCTGTCTCTACCAGATATTTGCTTAACCATAATTCATTACCGGGCCCTCAGGGAATCTGAACCCGCAGAATGCTCCAGACAAATTTAAATTCCTACGGTTCACAAACTCTGCATATTCCCAGCCCCTCGCGTGTTCTTTAAAATACATTAGCTAATTTGATTTTAGATGCTAATAAAAGTGTAGTACTCTCAGTTCCATTTAACACTTAGACCACATCTAAATCGATTTTACAGAATTCTGCAGTTTTTGTCCAAGAATCTGCGCAGAAACTGCATATACTGTTTCCAGATTCTGTCAGGGTGTGCCCGTGGTTGTGGAGGGAGGGGTCCGTTGCCTTGTAGTCTCTTGTGGAGCCACCGGCCCCCCAGGACACCGGTTTCAAAGTGTTTTATGAGAAAGTCATATCAAGCATCCTTTGGAGTAAACAAGATACCACACAAAAACAAGCCACATCTGTCAGCCAATAATTGCGCCTTGGTAACGTGTGATGCACATTGTCTAAATTTAAAGGTCTGGAAACTTAATTGGCAAAATAATGAGTTTGAAGGAAGGTGGGCCGACACCTTTACAACAAACTCACCGGGGGACGGTTTTGTTTTGGGGAAAAAACAACTACTTGAAACATGGATTTTATTAGCGAAGCACAGCACAGAGCACTGAGTCCACTCTTATCTTCTGTGCTTGGACACACAGTTTGTGTAACTAGTTGCTGACCTGGCTTTAAAACCATTTTTTCGCAACCTGTGATTTCCACATTTCAATAATTCCCCAAGTGTCTCAGACCACGCAATTTCCCGATCTCTTTCTTTTGGCATTTCCAACTTACATTTTTTATTTCGTGAGAACAATGTTGACGAACATCCAATAAAAACGTTGACTCCGCTTTCCAAGAAAAACAATAGGCCTCTCATTTGTAAACAGCCGTGCCGTTGATGGCGTGCTATTGATACTCAGTTATTAGCCATTTATTGCCTACATATTTCAACAGAATATCTCTGTTTTCCATGATTGTGTAACACAGTGGCAGACGGCTGGCCTTCGGCTGTACGAACACAATCCTGTCTATGAATTTTTGGAGAGAAGTAGGTAGCAACAGGGTTAGTATAAAGCATGTTGAAAAGATGCCTCTATAAACCCTTTGTTTTAAAAGGACTAGATCCAGATAGCATCAGTTACACGAGAAATATGTTTTGCATTAGGTCGTGGTGTATTAATACAAAGTCTGATATTTAAAAGTAACAACGGGCAACAGAGAAAGTGCTTTTTTATTTGTGCGTAGTGCTTTCTTGATCAAAGAGAATGCCAAGAGCAATATACTGCACAGGTGACTGTAAAGGCAGGTTTCATTACAACATATTTCTCGGGGCCCGGGAATTACAGCCTGTTCTGCTCACACGCACCGAGGGCCACATATGTTTTCACTTTGGACTTGGACCAGTTGCAGAGCGTTCACCAATCAGCTCAACGAGTGCTTTCGCTCCGCCAGGGGTTCAGTTTGATCCTTGATGTTTACAGCACCTCAGGACTCTTGAAAGAGGCTGAAATGAATCCGCATCATTGTGTTTTTTTACTCTTTTATAACATGCACTTTCATACGACCATAAGTAATCTGTAACAGGCTGGCAACTAACGGGAAAGGTTGTGCCAAGCTTGGCATGTTTAGACTCCTGTTTTGTGAAATACAAAGGAGTATAGATCTGATATGGGTCATTTGTGGGTTTGATCTATTGATTAAATGCATTATAGAAGATGACTGTTAGCATATTTGTTTGCATGCAATACATCAGTGCTGTTCTGCTCAACATTGTACCAGACTTAATTACTAACAACTTGGCTGTTTGGTAAAGAATCCAACATAAATCCACACACACTGTGAATCCTGGCTATAGATTAAGCTTTGTCCTGGATCGAACATTCATGAAAAATGTTTTTCTTTTAAAAATCACCTGGTTTTTAGAGACAGAAACATGTACACAATGTTTGGCAAAAAAAAAAAATGTTTCTACAAGTGATTTCATATAAACAACCTATAACGTCACTTTTCTTGCACCCAAATGACACAACATTTTACTGTATATATTAAAACCCTACAAAAAACACAGAAATTAAAATATTTATTGTGCACAAATGTATTTTAGGCATCATGGAGCCCAGAATGATGTTTTCCATTGAACTATCAGTTACCTACATTTCTATTATTTAATCTAAATGAATAAAGTCTAATAAAGTTTTGTCTCATAATAATGAGCAACATGCACTTAATAGATAATTATTTTGTGACGTTAAATTGTTTATTGTTGTTTTTATTTTATTTGAAGTGATACAGTTTCAGTGGAAATGATCAATGAAAGGAATTTGAATGTACTGTAATTTCATAGAATAAAAGCATCTAACATATATTTAAATGCATTAGTAAAATTTTATCCACCCAACTACAAAGTGTCACCAAAGTGTTTTTGTATTTGTGTCTTTTCTAAATCAGTGAAATATTGAGCAAACCTATTACTTATACATTTATAAAATCCAAACCTTGTACAGTATTAACATTAGTTAATAAACTACTATGAAAAAACAATTATATTTGCATTAACAAACATTAACAAAGATTAATAAATTCTGTACATTTATCTTATTATTAGCATATCTTTTATTTCACTCGTGTTCTGTTGCACTAAATCAATATCTGCATTTATTCTCAGTATTTAATTAATTTGTGTAAGCATTTGTGTAAGCATTTCACATCATTGACCGTGTCTACTCGACATGCTGTTAACTAGTTTGGTTATAGGTTACGTTAGTCATAAAACTATTGCATTTCTCCTGTTAAACGTTCGCAGACAAAAAACTACGAACTACTTTCCCTCGAACCCAGAACGTTGGACAATCCCACTTGATGACGTCGATCAGTTTCCGCTGTCAATCATTCCCCTCCTCGTGCCTCCTCTACTATCGCGGAGGGCTGGAAGACTCGCTCGGACGGGAAAAAAGTACCGACAGATCGACCTCAAACTCGGACTCCAAACTTTCTTTTAACACCAATACCTCGAAGAAATGGGGCTGGGATTATGGAATTAAAGCTCGGAGCGCTTGCAATGGAGATTTTATTGCTGAAACTGCTGCTTTGTTGTAGTCTGACTGTGATTCGCGGTGAGTACTTGATTTTTTTTACGGCTCGGAGGTGTTTAAGTCATTATAGCACCGCGAACAATGTGAAACAAAGTAACACGTAGGATTGTAGGTGCAACGCGCGAAGCAAAGTAGCACACGGTCGTTTTCGGCGTAACTTTTACTTTGTTTTAAAGAAACAAATGCAGTTGGGTAGTTACATATACGAGGGCACGAAACTAGTAGTTTTAGGAGTAACTTTACATGTGTAGTCGCGAGAGTCGCGAGTCGAGGCTGCGCAAAGTTGCGCTGATTTGATCCAAAGTTTGTGATGAATTACTTAACCAACATTTGAACTTGTGAATATGTTTGTAAAGTATGAAACAAAAACGAGCATTTTGTAATGTCTGCTGGGTGTTTTTGACTAGTTTGATCGGAGTTTCTAAGGTCCCGGGACGTCTAAACTGCTCGGGTTGAGTGTTGCGGAGGCCTCGGTGGTGTCGGATGTCAAACATAGCGAGAAAGAAAGTGTAAATGTGTTTAATGGACTTTTGAAACGTTTTATACAATTTATTTAGGGCTATTTTACAAGATCTTCATCTAATAAGTGTACCTATTATTTAAAAGCATGAATAAACTTTAAAATGTAAGCTTCACTACGGTTGTAGTTTTACATAAAAGTAAAAAATGGGTAACACTTTGCAATGAGGTTACATTTGTTAACTACTTTCGTTAACATGAACTACTTTCGTTATTTTCAGGAATTTCTAATACAGTTTAAAAATCAAAGGTTGTATCCGAACTAACATAAGGGGAACTTGAATTTTGTTTTGCCTTAACTAATGTCAACAAAGATGCAGCTAATGCATTAACTAATGTTACCAAATGTAACCTTATTCAAAACTGTTACCAATGAAGGAAACTGAAGGTTTGTTGTAGCATAATTTATAACATCAGAGTGTAACTGAGTGTTATAAACAGCACCACTAGACACTGTATCTAGTGAATCTCAGTCCTTCAAACAGGCATGCACTTAAATATTTATAGATTTAGCACTATGTACTCATTATTGGTTAGCTGGGGATGTTTGCATTCTCGCTTAGAGAGAGTTTGAACTCTTGCTGTCGTTGTTCCCTTTAGAGAAAGTGATCAGATTGTAAACGTACGAAATATTTCTCGTAGTCTTCATTCATAGCCCTGCTAATAATGCTCTCCTAAAACCACAAACTCATGTTTTGTCTATAGTATCTCCTGACTGTATTCTATTGTTTTTTTAAAGATTGGCAACAGTTAATGTATGTGAAAATATATTTGAGCCTTTGATTCAGATATTTATCTGTATTAGTAGTTAAATGTACACAACCTGGGAGCGTTTTGTAATAAATAATGCTGTTAGAACCAAAAGGTGCTTCCAGTGTGATGTCATTTGAGAACCTTTTCAGTTCCACAAAGAACTGTACATTCTGCAGTTGTTTAAAATCATACATTGTGGATCTAAACTGTACCGCGTTTAATTCAATTTGGTTTTTCATGCAAACTTTCATACGCCTAAATGTTATTTTGGTGTTGGCAATATAAGATACTGGAATCTGTGCCGACATGGAATCCGGTCAACATTGTCAGTATACAGCTGCGGATGTTACAATTAAAAGAACAACAGACTGGAATTATTATTTCTGGAGTGTGTGCCGTTCTGATTCTTTAATCTTTGTGTAGGAATAATTCAATAGTGAGTTGTATTCCCATGTCATCTGTGGCAGGTCAGTATGTCTGTGTCATCTGTTGGTAGACATCAGTAAAAAATCTCATTCTTGTCTCTAGAGATTTTTTTGGAGGAGGTGAGAAGTTGACATAAAAAATTGAATAAGCAGCATCCAAATCCAGTATTGGATTATGAGCCTTGACTGTTTGTGAAAAATCACGTTGAATTTTTGCAAGTATTGTCAAGTACTTTTGATGTTTTTATACTTTAAACAGGTCCACATTTTAATAAAAGTTTTTTGGGGGGAAGTGAAAGGCATATAACATCTGTCTTTGCAGTTTTGCAAGTTAAACTTTGATACAAGTCCGTGTCCCTTTGCAGGTCTGTAGTGTTTGTTTTATTGTGAAACTTGTTAGCTCAAATTTTGTTAATTATTTGCCTTTATTTGTGTCCTTGTTACATTGGTATTGTTTAATACCTGGTTTAATACTAGAATTTAAGAGTTTTTTCTTTTTAACTACTTTTGCATGAGACTTATTTTGTAAACATACTGTACGTTTGACTTTTCATATTAGGTTCATGAGAAGTTTCAGTGAGTTTACCTGTTTTTTTTTTTTAACACAGTGCGTGTTTGTGTACTTGCATGTTTTCTTTGACACAATCTCGCTGCATAACTGTATGGTCTGTTGGTGATAAGGGCGGGAGGAAGTGAGCGACTGGTTTTGATCGTAATCGGACAGATCAGGTAGGTAAAAGGAGGCAGAGAGGGACGTCTTCGTTTGAAGCTCTTATGCCCACCTTCCAGGACACTTCATGTGTTTGTAGACCTCTACCCTCATGAACACGAGCTACACCCATTGGAGGGCTATTTATTCTGGTGACAAGCTCAGACTCCTCAGCTGTTTCTTTGTGCTCTTTTTCTACAAAGGAGGAGCCCGGTGGGCCCAGGTGCTCACAACCCCCCCCTCCTCGCACAGCACAAGTCAGAGAAAGAGCGGAAGTTTAAAAGTCATATGGGTGCTTGGTTATATTGTGGAAGTGAGTTCTCCTAAGGGTGTCTGTTGACAGAGATAAGCGATCTTCACACCACAGACAGAATTTATTGCTGGACTTTGACTGATTTTGTTTTTTAAATAAGTCTCAGTGTTTAAATGTCTTTTGAAACCGGTCTCACTTTACTTTTGTCCTCTAGATCTCTGGCACGCTGCCTCTGAAACCATTAAAAAGTCGATCTGTGTTTTCTTTCTCATGGTGAATCTTAAATGTGGACTGTGAGAAAGATTTGTGTCTACAGAAGTTGTTGAACTTGCACAAGGTCCTTTAAACACTTTTTGAACGGCTTCTGATTCTGTGTATTAAAGCCTCTAAAAGAAAAGAAACATTTGTAAAATAAGACAAATTGTGAATCTTGAATTTTCAGTGAAGAAATCTGAACATTTGAAATAGTTTTAAAAGATTATAATCTGAAGGTAAAAGTTGACATTGACAAAGTTTTGAGATTTTTAACATTTTTGTAAATGTTTAATCAGTTTTAAATCTCCAAATAACCACATAATCATCCCAACAACCTTATTGAAAAAGGTTCTTGATGAGAAAAGAATTCTTTGCTAAGGTCCTGCTAGGACGTGTTCAAGAGGACTTCATTTGTGTAAATGCATGACATGTATTGTAATCTCAGGGCTATTCCCTAAAGGCTGAAAAACGAATTTAATTTTCTTTAAATATAGCCTAGCGATCCTCCGACTAATGTGTTGGTTTTTCTCATAACTGAAGACTGACGTTTTGAAGGAGTTTGACCGGGGGGCCGGTCGTGGTTGTTATGCATCATGCTAGTGGGTTTTCTTCATGCACATTTGGGCTGCAGAAGTCTGTGATCTCATAAAACAGTGCAGCTGTTGGGACGAGGTTATCTTTTAATCTCCACTGCTCTAGGAACGAGGTGTCAGGGTCCACCCAGGCTAGTTTTATTCGGCTCTGATGGAACGTTCCAAAATTGAAAATACAAAATGCTTTTTTTTTTTGCAGATGTTTGATTATTGTGGTCAAATGATTGTGTATCGCAAATTGCTCAACTAAAGCACATATTTTATATAGTATCTAAATGTTTACGTTTTCTAAAGAAGGGGTGCAAGAGTTTTGTGGGTGGCCACCATGGTGTTGCTATGCAGTTGTTAAAATGTTCTTTAAAATGCCCACCAAGCCATTACCAGATCTGTAATTATCTAGTATTTAGAAATGTCTCAGGTCTCTTCCCTGATGTAGTCTTTCAGGTCAGACTGCTTAAAAAGTAGCTCCTCACCAAGCCTCATGATTTAAGATAGTATGTTTGTGGCACAAACAATGCAAGAACACTTAAAACTAACCATGATACTTTTTTTTTTTATACTTAAACATAAAAAGTGAGAAAACATTTCTTGGTTTCTCTCAGACATTTTTCCTTCCTAAAATGAAGACGTAACAATACAAGTTAATAAAAGATCTAAGGGGTGGTTCTTGTGGATTATAGGTTATCTCATAAAGAAACTAGCTGATAAGTGATCCACCCCAGTAAGAGAATAGACCTGCATCTCTTTTCCGAATGAGTTGAGCACGTTCGTCTTTGATGTATAAAGCTGTTGGAAGAAAGGAGAGAAAGAGATGGACTAAGTTGAAGATGCAGTTGAGAACAATCTGTGGTCCAGGTGAAGAAAAGGGAATATGGTTTGATGTCTGGAGTCTGTTGTTGATCTTTCACAGCATGCACACTTCACACCCCGTCACTGTTTAGCGGACGCGGTACGTTGTTTGTATGAAGTGTATACAAACTGTAAAACCTGCTGAAGTTGGGGTTACACATGCCAGATGGTTGTAGGACACTTCCTGTGGTCACAGAAGAAAAAAGACTAGTTTGTTATGGTTGTAGGCGACACTCACTGAAGCTTATCAAAGGTGTTTTACTATTTGCGTCATTTAGACGTTTGTGTGATATTTATCAGCGCATTATCAGTAAATCCAATTTCTACCGGAGTATTTTCATAAGTCTGTTCACAAATGGTCTTAAATAGCAAAATGGCCCTGTATATAGAGAAGCTTTGATAAAATCTACTTTCCCAGATATGACGAAATTAAATGTGTTAGATATGCTTGTGATTTCCTGGCTAAAACACAGTAATATTTAAATTACAAGGCTTGGTAAACAGAGCGACCTCAGGATTGGCATAAATTACAAATCCCTTCTGTTTCTTTAAGAGTTACAAAGTTGATCTTCACATTTTGCCATGAAACATGACTATTTAGTGTACTTGGAAAAAAATAATAATATTAAGGCAAAAATTTGTGTAGTGTGAGATAATTCATTCATATTTTTGTTCTGGAAAAATAATAATTGTTAATTCTAATATAAATGTCAATATAAACAAATTTTTGGGGTACACAAAAAATAAATGGCTTTATGTTAGCTAAAAGACTCAGTTTTAGGAGACTATCGTCCATCTCAAGAACAATTACCTCAGTTGGCCAGTGAATTCAGAAAGTTAAAAGTTGTGCACATATTGTGATGACTCTCAAATTTAGTTGTTTCGTACCACATTTTTTTCCATAGAGGATCTGTGAAAGACACTTACAGGCTGGTTTTGCTTGCTGGTGGTTGCTGATAAAATAACCCTCAAGCCAAAAATTGCTGCGGTGTTGACTTTTAGATAACACCAAATCACATAACATGCTCTGTTTAGTCTCGTAAGGCTGCTTTCTTAGTGGATACCAGCCTGGGCAGAAAGCTGAGCCCACGTGATGGAAAATGCAAGTTTGAGATGAAGTCTCAAAAGTGGCATTTTCCAAGCAATGTTTGCTAAGGCCTCTTGACCATCTAGCAAACTTTTTTCTCCAAAAATGTAAGAGTCTTTCATGTTGTTTACTTGTTTACTTACCTCATTCCTGGCCCTGAAGTTGATTGCCGTTTGCTAATCATAAATTAGCCTGGGGCCCTAAATTCTCTTTTCCAACAAGTTTGAACTACTTGTATATTTGACTAAGAGGAGTTCTCTAACATTTCTTAAACGATATTAACGGTATTATTAGCATCGCAGCAGCGGATGGGGACTGCAGTGAAGCAGCAGTCCTGTGGCAGGAACCCACAGTTGCTTGTCGACGGTGACATGGTTCTTAGTAAAGTGGCATGCTGGTAAACCACAGCAAGGCACCCCAACCCTCAGGGCTCTCGCCATAGTCATTGTGTCACTCTTGTGTCTGCCTCTGATGACATCATAGGATGTCCCCCCCAATCCCCCCAGGCAGTTATTGACTGCGATGTGAGTGGCACTTGCTGGCACATGCAGACGGGTGCGAGGTGCCAACTGGCGGTCCCCGTGGAGATGTCTGGGTGCCAAAACGAAGGTCAGACATTTCCGTTGTTTCCTTCGCTCTTCTGTCTCTAGAGAGCTTCACATGTGCCTCTCATTTAGTGCAATGAGTTCATGAAAAACAGAGTATTTAGAGCCGGCAGACAGATGGGGTGAATTGCAAATACGATTTGACTTTGCAATTTTTCTCTGTATCAGAAGTGCAGAGTCATAATCTGAGAATGTGTCTTCAAGAGCATTTGACGATTTTAACGAAACAATTAGCTATGTTTGTAATCTATAAGCTAATTACTTCGTAATAAACTGAGATGTCTTGGATCGTGTTTTCTTATGTTTTTCTATGATTCTCATCATCAGGTTCCCCCCTGCTGCTCTTTGCCAACCGGCGGGATGTTCGGCTGGTGGACGCAGAGGTGGGCCGGGCGGAATCCGCCGTGGTCGTCAGCGATCTTGAGGACGCGGCCGCAGTGGACTTTCTCTACTCTGAGGGACTGATATTTTGGACTGATGTCAGCGAAGAGGCTATTAAACAGACTTACTACAACCTCTCTTCTACCTGTAAGACCAACGATTTTGCGGTTTATTAATCTTCAGAGATTAATCTGTTTTTAAGTTCTTCCTTTCTGCTGTAGATTTCAAATGTTATTTGTTTTTTCAAATAAAACAATTGTACAAAATGAAAAAAATCCACCTCAGTGCATTGCAAATGTTGATCATTGTATTAAATCCTCTCTACTTACTTGTTTTGCAGTTGAACTTTAAAGTAATTGGAGCAGGAACGTAGCCCAACATAATATTGAACTGAAATGTGTAGTCAAGTAGACAATGTGGTCTCTAACGACTGATATTTTCATAACATCAACTGTTTTTGCAGACAGTACCACTGCACGGCTCTGTATCATTTATCTGGAGTTACAATAAAACATTTAAGGAATGCTTAAACTGATAATACCGACGTGAAACTGAATGGAGGACTTGTCTTTTAGTTATGAAGGAGGCCATGCTGGGCAGAGGACAGACTGTGGTGGTTTCAGGTCTGGATTCCCCTGATGGCTTAGCCTGCGACTGGCTTGGCCGCAAACTCTACTGGACCGATTCGGAGACCAACCGCATAGAAGTGGCTAACCTGGACGGCACCTCCCGCAAGGTGCTCTTCTGGCAAGATCTAGACCAGCCCAGAGCGATAGCATTAAATCCGGCCCATAGGTGAGTTTCTGATCTGATGAGTTTTCCACGGCTCTCTCATTTCCTGTTCTTCCATGTGTTCCCAGTCTACCGATCATTGGGTGGTCTTTGCATGCATCCTTCCACCCTTGACCCCTGCATTCATTAATGCATGGCCTGGTTGTTTATTTACAGGCCATTAGAACTTCCCCTTAAGGAGAGCTTGGGATGCAACGTAGCGTTTAGTTAGCATTTAGCTGTGTTCCTGTTGTCTGCCGCACACTTCCTGCGTGACAATCCTTCCTGTGTGCCCCCGTGGCAGTGCGTTGAGGCCAAAGTCAGCCTACTTGGGTGTCCTCTCCGACTTTTCTGGCGAGCTGGCGTGTTTATATGCAACATGTAACTCGAGTTCTGAGAGATTGGTCTCGCTCACATTACTTAAGCCCTGGCTTAGTGTGTACTCACGTACTTGGCTTGAGAGATGTTGGGTAATGCCCATGTTCTGTTTCTTGCTTTTCCCACTTGTAAAGCATAATACAGACTAATTCTAAAATATAACATGCTAATAATAATAAATAATATAATGCATGCATAACTGTGGTGACAAATTGAAGCCATTTAAGTGCCTATAGGTGTATCAGTAAAATACCAGCTGAGTCAGTTTGAGAACCATCATTAACACACAGTTGTCCCACACAAAAGAAGTATTTTAATGCTCTTCATCAAATTGTAATTCTGTTAATCGTGCAGCACTAATTCTGCTTTTCACATTTGTAGCATCCGTCTTGATGCAAGACTTTCAGCTCGCTCTGTGTTTATGGCACTCAAGAGCCGGGACATTTTTTGGCGGAAAGCATTTCACTTCGTACGATGTGTGATGAAGACATTAAAAATGGAGCCAGACACTTTTCCTGGCCTGTGGCCTAAAGAAATACATCCCACACCGCTTGCTTTTTTCTAAAGATTAGCTGCCTGTTTAGTGGAGTTCATTACCTCTTTGTGTTTGGGAGAAGTCGTCAGGGTAGGAGATCCATTCTCCAGCGTAAAGATGCTGTTACACTGCAATCTGAATCTGGAAGCTCGTGTCTGGTGTTTTTGAGCAGACATACTCAAAAATATAAGCTTTGTGCTCTTTTATTTTCTTACATTTTCACCGCCCGGGAGCTTTGAGGGGAGATTTACCGTGGAGATTCAAGACCTCTGTCGGGGCCTCTGCTACAGATCAGAGAAAGGGGGGCTCTGCTTTTTACAAACCCCAGAGAGCGAAAGCAACCACATGCAGGGGCCCCTGAATTATGTTTGTTCTCAAGACACATTCATTGTTTTCATGTTCTCGAAAAGAGCGTTGGGAGGAGAGAAAAGATGAATTACAGATGAAAAGAGTGGGTGTTTTTTAATTTATTACCAAGTTAAGTTTTCTGACCCTTCCTGAATTTTAAAGGCAGAAAAAAATAACTTTTTTTGTTGCCAGATAGACATGGCACATCCAAATATCTGGCAAAAATGTTTTATTTGGAGTTAAACCTGGGTGCTCTACCTGGTTTGTAAAGTCTGAAGACGTTCTCCTGGCTTTTAGACATTCCACCTTCTCCACGTTTGACTGCAGACACATTGGGTGGCTCCAGTTTTAAGCTCAAGCTGATCTTCTCTGTTGCTTGCCAAGTGTCAGGTTCATGTCTTCATATAACAGAAAAAAATGCTTCTGTGTGTCTTTATTTCCATCTTTGGAGGAGAATTTCTCTAATACCATATCTTCTTTTGGTAGCATTGGCCAGACTTGGCTTCATTGTGTTTTTATGCTCTGTTAAACCACTTTGTCTGCTAAAGTTTGTCTGCTAAACTTTCTACCGTTTGAAATTGACAGGCAGAAATCCACCTCTAATGTTTGTTTAGTTAACATACCACACTCAGGCCACACCCATTTTTTTCTGTTTACGGAGCCTAAGGCCGTCACAAAGACGAACGTGTTTTTGTAAAGACAGACGGATTTTATGTATGACAATCCCCAAAAAATCTTCGAATTTGAAAAATTGTCCCTACCTTTTTTTTTATTAAGGACAAAGTCACAGTAATAAACCCATTTATCATTGCAACTGCTTTATCTCTCTTGTCCTTCAAAAGAGTGACTGTTTGTTACAGCTTTCTGCTGGTTTGATTTCCACAAGGCACAAGCGATCTTCATCTCTTTGTTCTGTCAGCGGCCAGACTGAGGCACCGGTGTTATGCTAAGTTTCCTAATTGAGAAAAATGCAGCCCAACGGTTGGAGGCTAATAAGATGCGTCTCAGGGGAGGAAAGGGTGGTTGAGTTTTCACGCTTGGTCTCCTCGCTGGCATGAGGTTTGATAAGCGTTTCCGTTGGCGACACGCTCGCTGTCGTAGCTTGCACGCTACAAGTAACCGCAGCTTCTTCGAGCGACCGCTTGCCTTGGTGCGTTTTTACTTTCTGACAGTCGCCTTTTTTATCTTTCCTTCTTGTTTTTCCATTGGCCAACGGTACACAAAGCAATTCGCATGGTGCTTAATTTAGTTTGCTTTGTAGAGTTGATTAGGCAACACTGGATCACATATGACACATTGATATAATTCAGCTGCCTAACCATAACATAATTTTCTGTACTGCGATATGTCACTTACTAGCACAAACAGTTGTTCATCTAATAGGCTATATGTGACCTACATAAATGGATGCATTTACACACATGACCCTGTGCTACATGAACAGAGCATTGTTCCTGTTTAAATAGGCTGAAACTATTAATGCCCTGAAGAAATAACATCGTTGTGCCATGTATGCAATTTACTACAGCAATGGAAAACAAAAAAACGTTACTTTAGCTTTACACAAATAACAATTGTTACAACACA
>JAZGTK010009576.1:0-17153 GCA_036877625.1 Ambastaia sidthimunki | reverse complement strand
AATCTTGACTCATTCTATACTGTACTCTTATGTGTGCACTTATTTGTGTACTGTACTCTGTATTTGTGCTATTATAAAGAGAATGATAAGGGAGTGTGTGATGTACACCGCTTGCATTGCCAGTTCAATCATGTTGTTTTGCGAAACTTAACACTTCTGGATAGAAAGTCATACTTTAACAAATTCTGTAGTAAAAATGTTTGTGTCGCCATTACAGATTGTATCAGTACCTCCAAATAACTAGGCCTACCCAAATATAATATACACTAAGCAAAAACACTATCTCTAAATGTTAAAACTTCAGTAAACAACTGCAGAACTGCCTTGACTGAACCAGTCAGTCAGTGAATATTTGGACAGATCCAAATGAAAACACATGACTTCAAGATTTTTTATAGATTCATTAAACAAACAACCTCAGAGTCATAGTACACTGGGCACTAGGGAAAAACACCACAACAGACAGATATGTTGTATACATATCACCCTTGTAATATTCTATGAAACTTGAATGAAACTACAACCTTACATTTAAGCTTAATTTAGATAAAGCGTTATTAGTTTCACTGGAGCACTGTTGATTTATAGTGGAGAAACTGGTGCAGGAAACAATGTCAGAATATTGGAGTGATCTGTCCACATTGGCACAAGATAACAGATGGTCAAAAACCATTAACCCAGCTGAATATCAGGAAAAAAAACATGGTGGGGGTTGTAAAGTTTACACAGCCGGCAGCCCTCAGCTCTCACACCTCCAACTGGCCCCATCACGGAGCTCTTGTCAAAGCAAACGAGATGAAAAGCTCCTGCGAAGAGCTGCCTGGGATGAACAACATAACACTGCCTTGTCCTTTAGAGCAAAATAAGCTTACAGCATGCAAGTGCAGGCATGACCAAGGAGGGTTTGTCGGCTCGTGGGAAAATGTGTGACCTCACAGTCCTAACCAAACCTCTACAACCTACTCACATGTTCACACCTATCGCTTCCAACTTACGCAAGCACTGCCTGTCCACATCTGTCCCACAGACAGATGCTGTTTTTCTCTTGCTATCATTAACTTGCCTGTTTTGACAGACACACATAGATGTGAACCGTCAGGAATCAAGACCTGCGGCTGTCACACCAGATGGGCGAATGTTAGTTATTTAGTGTGTTAGTAATTTAAGTTACAATTTATGCACTACAAAGTACTTGTGCATTGGACTATTACACTTAGTTGAGGAATAACCTTATGTATAAAATAAATATTTACAGGAGCCTCCAACTATTAGATAACAGATGGAATAAAATTGCAGACTGACTAGATCACATCAATGAGGTAATGTTTCATGTGACACCCTGCATTCATTTATACATATATGGTTATTTATAAATGCAATCTAAACTGTCATAATAAATATTATATAAATAAATATTATGAATAAATAGTTTTTGCTTATGAAAAAATAATATTTTTACAGTTTGTTTAGCATTTATTTATTGCCCTTAATTCATGTCAAATAAATTCCTGAATATTTATTATACACATATTTAAATATACTATTGATCACATACGTTATTTGTTTATTGTATTTCTTGCTCTTTTAGATACATACTAGAATGCTCAGACCTACCACTGTTTACAAAAAGGCTTATTGAATCAATAAACCAATTCACTTTTGTGAAGAACAGAGAGAGAGGGAGAGGTAGAGACAAAGGCTCTGTTCCAAAACCTAGCAAGCTGCCTACCGAGATAGGCATCAAATCTATAGTCACAATGTCAAATCTGTTCCAAAAATAAGCAGATACATCATGCTTTTCTATGCAAAGTCTATGGCAGCATCAAGTGTATGCTTTACAAAGAATGCAATCCCAGAATGCACTGTGCCAATCACAGAAAAACACATTCATCCAAAATGGTTTTGTAAAACAAAACATGTAAAGGTCTTATTTACCTATATCATAATCTACCCTGTTTATACCCACACATATATCTGTCTATATAATTCATGTTCGTATCTATTTCAAAAAATAAACCCATGTTCTTCAGGCAGCCTCTCTGTATGCTGTATATGTGAATCCACGTGTTGCATAAAAAGGTCAGATCAGGACACCCTGGATCTCCACACAGATCGACTTATAAGGCTCTCTGTCTTGAATAATAAGAAATCATGTACCAGTCCAATCTGAGATGGCAACATAAAAGCAGACAATTGTAATGACACAGTACTTCTCAACACTACAGCGGAACTGATGATAGTACATCAACAATTCAGATCTCCATCTGTCCCGACTACAAAGAGCAGAGCAGCTTCTGGGGCCATACTGTGTCTACAGCCAAACCATGTAACATACTGAACTGCACACCTGCAGCCTTAAAGAGACTCATACCAATGCTGTACATCTACTGATGTTCAACAGACAATTCTTTTAATAATAATAATAATAATAATTAGTATGATGATGTACATGTTATAAAACATCTGACATATACACATAATTGTTCAGTGGTGCTGATATAATGGGTATATAATTACAATCTTACAGACAATATTATAGTTAATAATGCTGTACAGTGCTGTAAAGATGTACAGATGTACATCTTATGACGCATTGATATAAACTGATGTGATAATATGATAAATATGATAATACCATGTATTCTAAAATACCATGTATTCTATATAGTCCACAGTTTTATTGTTTTCTATTATTTCTTTTTATCCTTGTTTACACTGTTTTTGCCTATGCTTTTAAGTTTGTTCTACAATGTATTTCTGTAAACTGCTTTGAAACAATGCAAAATTATTAAAAGCACTATAGAAATAAATTTGAATTGAAAAAAAACTAAACAGAGCCATTCTCTCAAATACTCTCAAAATTACTACTGATTCTTTCCTAATATGTACTACTCATTAAATGTGCAGTTGGTAATTCTACTTCGCCTGACTCCTTAAAGGGGTCATGAACTAAGAATTCAAATTCTCCTTTGAAACTTTTCTTTTGGCAGTTAAGTGGTCATTATAATATTCATAAAAAATGTCCTGTAAGTTTGAGAACTGAAACTTCCTTGTTATTCCAAAAACACATTTTATTGAAAGGAAGAGGAGAAAAAAGGTTGATCTGAAAAGTGTGTGATTATGACATCATAGTAATGCAAAAGACTGCCTGCAGAGGAAGATTAACCTTCTCCTACATCATCACAAAAGTACATAAAAGAAGGAAAGTATTTTTTTTCAACTGTTAATGTCTTAGCAGAGCATTATTTGTTTATGATATGGATCCATAATCATATCTAATGCTTGATCTGTGAGCAATGATTTCTGATGTGTGATTATTCAAGTTCAAAAAGATTTTCTTTGCCTCAAAATCGTTAAAAAACTTGTATCTGTAAATCATGCCAGTGACTAAACTTCACATCATTTCGCTTAGTAACATGAAAATAAATTAAAAAGCAATCAATGAACACCCACTTAACAACCACTGAAGCTGTCAATCAAGCAGGCCAGTCAGAACACTTATCAAAACTCCCGTTATTATCAGTGACGCTTTTGCAGCACACAGTAAATCACTTACCTTACGTTGTGTTTGCTTTGTTAGTTGTGGTGAAAGCATTTGTGCGGAAGAAATCATGTGAGACAATTAGTGAGAAAAAATCGTGTGGCAATGATGAGATCGCTAGATTCACACAATCAACAGACTGCCATCACTGCAACCTTTCATGTCATGGGAATAGATTTAAATATAATGCAATAATCAATGATTTATTCATCTCGACAACTGTAATAGTAAAAATGTAGTAAAAGTATTTGAGATGGTTCCATGTGTAAGGAAACTGGCAGCCCGCATTCTGAGTTGTCCCAGTCGTGGAAAAACTGCACTCATGACGCTTAGGTCTAATAAGTGATCTCTATGCTGAAAACATCTACATTTTGTTCAGACGTGCTCACTGACTTACATGCTCTCCTGAATGCTGTCATCATAATCAGAAGTGCAGTAAGACTCATAGTACACTTATATACTCATAGAGACTCATAGTGCAGTGTAGTCAGACTCATAATGGGAGTTTTTGTGAGACTGCAAAAGTCATTGACTGTTTCAGTGATGGGGAACTTTCATTGTTCACTTTCTGCATACAGTTTATTTCCAGTCTGAATAAGCATGTTGCTAGGAGAAGCAATGACAAGTCTTCATCTACTAATGCCTTAAAGAAGAATAAAATAATTCATAAACAGTTCTCTTCTTGTTTCGTTGTGTAGCCTATAAGAATTTTGAGTTCTAAAACGTTTTGAATTTAAGTGGGTAAGACTTTGTATGTTAAGGCATTATCAGCCGTAGGCATTATCAAATTAATTCATATTGTTAATACCAGCTCTATAAATGGACAAGTGAGATTCGTTGTAAGATTTAACATAAATCATTGTTGGAATGTAAAGTGTAATGAAGGGTGTAAACATGTGTAGTTATTTTAATATTTTGTTACAATACTTTCTCCAATGCCACTATTGCATACGCCCCTCACCACCACCTCTGGCCCAGCCCTGTAATATCACTTGGCCCACCTTACGTCGCAGAGCCGGAGCTGCGTCTGAGCTACAGAAATATTTATGACAAGCAGCAAAGCTCTTTCACTGTCTCTATGCAACAGGGCTCGTCTGAGCACTCACCTGAGGCCTTCTACAGAAATGATGCAGGTGGCATAAGAGAACGAAGATGGCAATGCGCACACCAAGATGATGTCAAGCACATTCAAGGGAAGATACGCTTGACGCTTTTTGGTAGAGGGTGGGAGTGATTTATGTGTAGATTTGTATTTTAAACATTAAATACAATATTAAGTTTGCCCTGGTCAAATAAATAGCTACATTACCCAGTCCTCGAAGTGTTTGCAGCCGTTTTGCAGCAATTCCTCGAACTGAATGGTGCAGTTGGCCACAAAGTCATCGTAGCCGATCGGCGCATCATGAAACACTGACAGCTCGATCTTCCGGCCGTCGTGCACCTCCGTCGTAAACTCATCTTGCCAGGCGGGACTGTTGGTCTTCTGCTTTGTCGAGGTCTGACCCACGCGAAAATCATCCACGTTGAGAGCGATGTACGTGTCCAGCAGAAAGGTCTGCGTCTTGGGGCCGACGGCGTGTCTCAGAGACCAGGCTGTGGGCTTCAGGTCCAGAGCCTCGCAAATCTTGATCTTCAACAACCCGTTGAAAATCACCATGGCGTTACAGTGTCACTGAGATGCCACTTTCCAGAGCTTTTCCAACAATATTCCACTCCTGGTTAATTATTCAACTAGTGTATCTCACGGTCCCCCACTGGTTTGTTTTATCCTATGAAATAACTGTAAATGCCCTTCTTCGTCCGCTTGGATGAGCATGCAAAGTGTATTTTACTATCCGAAGATCCAAACCAAAATTAATCTATTGCTATGATCTATGAACACCCATACGTGTGATTTTGAAGCTATCCAAACACCCCTGGCGACCATGAATGGTGTAAGTTAAATAGAAAATGGCCAGATACAATGTATATACAGCCAGGATTCCACACCTCAAAATATGCCAGAAATATATGCCTGATCTCCTCGGGGTGAGCCACGCTCCTCTCTCATTTTCCCTCTTCTGGCTGGAACACGGGATGTGTCTGTCCAGCCAGTTCTCCTCCGCGTATTGGGAGAAAAGTTATCCCGCAAAGCGCCCTTACTCCAGATAAGAGAACAGTAGTTAGAAGGGTTCGGTTCTGTTTTGCTTCTCCCAGGATCTTTTTTCGTCTGTACTCGGTTTCCTGCAGACCTGCCTCTTTTTCTCCCGACTGTATGTGTCTGAAGGCTGCTGCAGGAAATGCGCAAAACACGTCAGTTGGTGAGAGCGGAGAGGGCTGAGTGTGAGTGCGGCAGTGAAGCAGCTGTAGACCCGCCGCACCACGCTATATGCTCAAGCATCATCTACAGATCCGTTTAAAACATCACGGGTGAATGTGAATACAAAGTGTGAAAACAAACTAAGCCCAAATTATGAAAAACAGACTAGCACGCATACCAAAAGTTTCAGTATGCATTCTGACCAAGAATGTATGCAGACTATTATTTCATACATGTATCATTAATTATTAATTTAGCAATATTGTTTCCTTTCATACTTACCTATATAACAACTTCTATCGTATTCTTTATCATGTAAAAGTGTTTTGCCTCTTTTTCAAATATTATTTTTATTTCCTATGGATGTTTACAATGCTGTGATAACTGCTGATCTTATGAAAAGGCTACTTCACACAATTAATAGCTGAATTTGACCTCAGCTGACTCGGGTAGGCTATGTGTACTGAGCTACTGTATAAGGGAATGTATAATTTGTTGATGAAAAATATTTAATTTCTAATAAAGGGGGTGACGACGCATTTTGTATACTTAAATGCAATAAATAAATAAACAATTGCGCAGTGTTAAAAATGTGTGTCAAATGTTTATTAGTTACTAGTTATTAGTTTATCAGAGTTCTGAGGACACTAACAACTTTGTACTTCAGTGTATGTGATGATATAGCAGACACGTCTCGGATACTTTATCAAGGGTCACTGCAACATTATCCAAACCAAAGCGCCATCTTGTGGATGGAATTTCCATCCTCAAGTCTGGCATCTGGGTTTAGATGGCAATGATGAAACAATGTATCCATAAAGTGGAATAAATAATTCACAATTAATGTGCTACCCATTGTTACTTAATTATTTAAATGTGCGTCGGCAATGGCAACTCTACAAACAACTCTACAAACTCTACAAAAAAGTAGTTTATTACTCATATGCATCCATGTTGTCTTTTCTGTTAGCTCCTTCAGCTTGACGATATTATTTTATTATATTTTTAGGGAGACCATAAGAAGGAAGTTAAAACTTTAATTGTAATGATTAAAAATTATAATAAAATAAGCGTGTCTCATTGACAGCCAGCAGATGGCAGTGTCCTTATAAGTCTGCGGCTACCCGGTATGCTTCTCGCCTTAATTTGTTGAACCATCCAATCTGTTAGCGACCTTTGATTAAATTACTTGATTAATTCAAATAAATCATTTTTTTCTACGAAAATTAGTCTGCTGAAAGTCTAAAGTAATAAATAAATAAACAAACAAATAAATACACTATTTGTCTACTTGTTATTAAAATTAAAGAAAGAATAGACTAGGACAAAGTTGCTGTGTCATAGTTTTCTATGCTGTCACAGGTAACAAGATAAATCTTTGAATTAACAAAACATTAACTCAAATTGTGGCCTGCCAAATTACAATGACTTATCTTATAACCAATTATTAAACATGCTTTTCATTGGGCCTGAAGATTACATCACTTCATTGTTGATTGAATGTGCGCATGTAACTATACTTACAGTGTTTTTCAACACTAATGTGCTAAGTTTACATTTACAGTAACTAAATAAGAACTGGGCTACTGTTCTCATTGTTTAGGGAGTATGGTCTGTATGGTCTCTTCATTATTAATCTATGATAAATTATTAAATCTGTTACAGCCTATTAGTGGCCCATATAAGTAAAACAGCAAATTTTGTCTTTAGTCTTAATTCTTTTGCAAAATTTGAGTGCAAGGTTTTCCCTTAGCCTTGAATAACTAGATATTTCGCATAGCCAGAAGATCAAAATAAGCAACCATATGTACATAAAAATTATCTCAATCAGATATGAAGTATTTGGTGTACAGTGTACCAATCGCAATGCAGCCTTTGTGAATATGTAAATGATAATGAAGGACATAAAAATGAAGAAAATTCTCTGTTTAATACATTAAGCACTTAAGCAATAATTTATCTGCTCTTTTGGAGCTCTATGTCCTTTTGTTTCAGCCACCATAATTAGATGAGAGATGTCTGCTACAGGATGAATAGTGATTTTGTTTAGACGTCGGGACATTTCCATGGGGCCCATTCTCAGCCTGCCACGACATTGGTCAAAGATGTTCTAGCATACACTACATGGCCTCACATGAGTCTAGCATGTGGTGTGACTCCAAATGATGACATCACCAGTGGGAAAAAAATGAATGCCCTATTGAGACATTGATAGTGGAGGGTTTATGAGTGTTTAGGCTCTGTGTAGCAAGAATAGAAGTGGCCTTTTAGGGCTCTTTGAGGGTCTTAAAGCTTACTTAATTCCACCCTCAAAATGCCAGCATCCATGTTAGTGCAGTGAAATTACTGTCTACAGCTGAAGTTGCAGAAATCTCATTGACAATGTTTCTTTGTTTGGACATAAATAGACACATGAAAGACCTGTTTGAACAAAACTCCACGATGCATAAATTGCATAAATTTGAATGCTTTTTTAAGTTTGTAATATTAAATGAACACATTTGCAAAACTGCCCTTATGTGCTCTGTACAGTCTATACTTGTGTCTCAATCTGTACTCCAGTACTTCTTTGTCTGTTTCACTTTTTGTGTTCTTTTTTATATATACAACATCATATTTCTGTTGTTACTGTTCAGCAATTTGAAGTGTTTTATTTTAAGTGTTTTTATAGTAGTGTACTTTAAGTTTATATAAATATATTTTATTGTTGTCTAAACATTGTGAATGTATGAATAATAAATTATTAAACTTGGTTTGTTACATGTAATGGTTTATTGTCGTTTGTATTGTTATGCTTATGATAATTATTATTATTTTGATTTGTAAATGTTTACTTAGGGTTTAATGACATTATGGCTCATTCTCATATTGATAAGCTACACATACACACACTGTTAAAACCAACAGATGGCTACTTTGTTTGACTGACTATAAGCATTAATCATTCATCCCCTGACACTCATGCATTATGTCGAATCTCCACGTTTCAGGGTGGCAACCGAGAGAAACGCTTTCTCAACCTCCAATCTCATTGGACAACGACAATGCCCGTCACTCCCCCCATCCGTCGGAAGTACGTTCTTGTCCTGCGTCTCCCCACGCTCCGCCAGTTTCAACCCGTCTGCGATTTTGCATTATCGGCCTCTTCTTCACGCCTTTGCAAGGCTTTGCAAAGGGGTTGTCAAGAAGAAGTGCGGGTTCGTATGGGACAGAGGCGGCTTAGAGATCCGGCCTTGGATTATGTTGCCATTCCAACCGATCGGAGTGATGTGGGATTCATTTTTGCTCCTGCTTTATAAAGCCCAACCTCAGGAATTACATGTTATGTTCTTTTATATGTGTTTTATTCGTCAAGGCTGATCGTATGTGTCTCAGTAGCTAGAGTAACATCTTTAAAAGCCATCTTTTGTGGACAAAAGACGGCTACAAAGTAAAAGTCAAAAATAAAAGAGGTAAGTACGCCTTTTTGTCTTTCTGGTCTGCGTAATATTGTACGCTATGTTTTGCATTTTTAAACGTGCTTTATTTCTCGGTACTTTTCTGTGGTAAGATAAAGCAGCCGGCCGCCGATGTCCCGGGATTTAATATAACGGAAGGCGAGCGATGTCACAGCGGGTTTCGATCATTTCCCCTCCGCGAATGTTACAATGTAACATTCCAACATCCTCCCTCTCCGCTCTCCTCTACACGCTACTCACTCACTCAAGTGATGTGAAAAGTTTTGTGGCCATTCCCTTAAATACTTTAAAATGGAGTTTCATCCACGAAATACCATTTAAGCACTGCAAATAGGACTTATTTTCGATAGGAAGCCTTTATATTAATAAAATAACTGTATTTCTGTCAGATATGAAATGCATTGATATAATTTATTGCTAGGTGACAGTTTTATGTTGTATTGAATTATGTTGTTGGCAGACATTTTCCTACATGTTTTGTAGTGTCGATTACTGAAGCTACTTAAGAGCAGTCAGATGGTTCACTTTCTTATCGGCGGTATGTAGACTACTTTGTAGCTTTGCAGACAACTGATATCTTTTGGGTCCCATATGCAGTCCAGTCTATGTACATCATATAGTAACTATTACCTTATTTTTTATTGTGGACGTTACTCAGTGTTACGACCATGGTAGACATTCATCGGGACACAAGCCAGAATATTCTTTGGCCTATTTGAATTTTAAAGCCTGATTCTTGAACTTTCACATTTATTCCAAACCCAAAGTATTTGGCACTATTCTTCATGTTGTTTATTAAAATGAATACGTGGCATTTAGAATCAATTATTCATGGTTCATATTTAGTCTTACTTTTAATCCATTATTTAATGTTCATCAGTCAGGTTACTACTCTGATTTAGCTGTTATGTTGCCAGAAATGTATTTGTTTTTATATCTCAGTCAAACTCTACAATTCTACAAATATCTCTTCTTCAGTTTATTTTTCTTAGTTTTTCTTTTTTTTTAAAAGAACACACTTCTGCCCCTGAATGTTGTCCAGAAGCCAGGCCACTCATCTGGACCCCATGAGAATAGGCGTGTCGAACTGAGAGAAACTGCAAAGGATATTTTCTGTGTTTAATATGGAGCTGCATAGCAGTCGTAGCCTAACTTTATCTGCGTTGCTAGTTTTTCTCTTTATATTTTCAGTTTTTCAGTTACATCTTAAAAAGTCCTGTTAGATCATACATGGGATTTCTTTTGGACTTAAAAATCATTATTTGTTGATTTGCCTTTTTCTTTTTTATCTTTTGCAGTATTTAAATTAAAAATAATTTTTGCAGTAATAAAAGGAGTTTTGTTTAAAATTTCTTGATGTAACGAAAATAGCTTAAATAAGCAAGATTCCCCTTGGTTAAAATGTTAGATATGTTCAGATAAAGGTAAATACAAGTTAGTTACCATCTTTGTACATTGTGTTTTGGTGTAAACATTAAATGAATTAAAATACAGTAGAATTGTACTTTTCTCACTTTATCCAAAAAATATATTTAACAGTCATTCAGAAGGGTATATTTTTAAGCTTTGTGATTTTGGGCTGTACCTTAACTAAACTTATTATTTGTAATAATATTTTATATATTAGTAATATTTTTTCTGCAGATCATAACTGAATTTTGAACTGATTAAAACATCTTGATTAAAAATTACTTTAATTAAAATATTTTTTCTATACCATGAAAATATTTGCTGTTCGCTGTCACATTTCCAATTTTGCTAAGTTTTAAATTAAAGCCATGTCCGCTTGCACACTAAACTGAACTTACCATTTTGTCATTCTTTATCTTGCAAAATGCATCAAGTAAACCAGGACTGCCACAGGTACCATCATAGTGGTTGACTGAAGTATCTGAGGGTATTATTTTAATACTCTAAACTTGCTTTCTAATGGGTCCTCTCCATTGGACCCAATGTGTAGCCTATGCCCTATAGAACCTTGAAGGTTCACTATGTCACAGGGCATAGGACAGTGTTTCCAGTTGTCCTCTTCACAATGGCCCTGTGCATAATCAATAATATCATTTTGAGTTACTTCTTTTAATTGAGCTCAGCTAATGAGGACATGGGGCATATGGTTCTATGAGCTAACACCCATTTACACAAGCTCTTAGCCTGGCACTTCATCCAGGCACTCTGTACATGACCCTCACCACTGAATTGAAGTGCCCTCGTAAAGAGAGCAACACAAGAGTTTTACGTCCCACACTGCTGGTCTGATAATGGCATACATGAGCTCAGGCCTGGACTACTCATTGTGGTTAAATTTGGGGAACGCACATGCCTTTCTGCACTTTCTCATCCAAGAGAGCTGAATCAGAACAGTTTTTGAGAGAAGACAGACTATCACTATGTGATTGTCTGATTAGGGCTGTAGAAAAGCCTGAGCCTTTGAGGAGAACTTCCACAAGGCAGACAGTCAAAGAAGTGGCAGTTATCCAGCCATTCTGATCATTCCATTTTGATCTCTGCCCTCATTTATTGGCAAAAAAAGGGTAAAAATGTTACGCACTGACTTTTGCTTTCTGCTATTTTGCTTTCTTGCATAGTTTATTCAAAACTGAACATTTTGTATCATTTACGTTTTATTTATGAATTTGGCAGGCATTTATATTCAAAGCAACTTGCAGTACATTCAAGTTTTACATCTTATTAGTATAAATTCCCTAGAATTTAAGCCCATGAGATTGGCCTTGCTACCATACAGAAAAGCTCTTCTCATGTTGTTCCAACCCTGTATTATTATTATCTTGTGAAACTGTATGAAGTGAAGCACATCCACATTTTTGTATGGAAAAGAAAAGCTCTTATTATCTGAAATTTGACTTGGTAATTCAACAAAAAAGGGTTAGAATGTTAAAAAGTGTCATGTTTTGGCGAGCTGTTGGAGACTTTTTTAGGTGGTTCCTGTGAAAGAATACTTAAAATGTTCTGTTTTCCTCCATAAGGAATGTTTAGAGATAATTCCCTCTCATTCTTTCTTGAAAAACAGAGCTGTTTGTTTTTGTGAAAGTGATTTGCATAGTCAAGAAAAAAATGCCAAGTTGCAGTGAAAAAAAGAGGCTGATGACTCTGATATTGCAGTACATTAGAGATTTGTCTGCAGGCTAGAACAGCAGAGGTTGAAAAAGAAGCGTGTGAAATATAAGTCTGAGTGTCACATCATATCCAGCTCATATTTGGAGTGTTATGTAAACACTCCTGCAAACACAGTGCATGTTCATTTTAGGCCTACGACCAGCAGTTTGTAAATATAAAGTTGTTGATTTTTTAAAAATGAGATCAGCATCTCACTATGTTATTAAAGCGTTCATGGTTGTGGATAATTGGATAGTTTTGAACACTTATAAATGAATGTTAGATTGTTGGATGGGTTCAGTCCAAAGCCCTATCTCAGTGTGTCAGTGTTTCTTAAGGCTTATATAACTCTCTTTCCGGCATTCCCACATCCCACATGGCATATTTAAAGTCATTTAAGGTCTCACGTAGTCTTAACAAATGCAGAGTAATGTAGTTCAGATCGAGCTATAGGGCTTCACGCCAAATGCATTTTCCACTTTTTCCTTTAAGATTGAATGAGCGGTTAAACCTTGATTAAAAAAAAGCAGTTAATTAAACAAATTACATGTTAGAATGAGAGTAGTTACAAATGCATTGTCATGTATACAGTTAAAAGTAAATATCTATAAATAAATAACTGTTTTGCTCTTTTCCTATTGTAATTAATTTCTTCCACAGATCAATGTGATTTTTTATTGTTGGTATGATTTGGATATAAAAATGATGAAAAACTATAGAAATATTTCTAGTTGCCAGAAAACAAGATTCAGAGGTTTGTTGTAAACAATGATTTATTATCTTGGCATTAGACTACTTCAGCTTATATTTTGCTTTATGAATATGGTACGTTTAGTCTCCTCTTATAACAGCGGAATCTGTGCGATCTCCCGGTGGCCTCAGTTTTGCATAATTTGCGCAGCCCAACCACAGTAATTTAAACAACATCAGCACTTTCTTTTAGTCTAAAAAGGAACCAGAAAAAGCCTCACAGACAGACTCCTATTGTGTCTGTCTACATGCTGTCTGTCTGTGCCCCCCCGTTCACACTGCCGTCTTGTCTGTAACCCTCTCTGTTGTGTGATTGAGCGATCGAGTGAGTGAGTGAGTGTGTGTCTGCTGTCATGACAGTGAAAGTTCTTGGTCAGGTCCAGACTGGTTCAGCAATACAGTACATACCAGTAGATCAGCTGGGAGCAGATCCCTCAGTTCATTTATAGCCGTGGCCTTGTGTTGTTGCTTGTCTGCCTGGCAACTCTGTGCTGTTGTACTCTTGCATCCACCCTACATATACAGTGGGCGTTGAAAGTCTGTATCTAAACATAAAAAAACCTAAAAAATGTAACAAATTGTTGATTATTTCCTAACTTATCAACTAGGTTTAAACAAAGAAACATTCGCAAATAAATTGTAAAAATGTCCATTGCTTTAATTGATGCATAAAAGGTGTTCTAATAAGATGAAATATGTTTTGAAATGCATTCTTTTTTAGCCTTTTACTAAAACTGTTATGCTGATAATGTAATTTGTTTTGAAATAACTTAGAAAAATGCAAAATTGGAACAAAATTGAATTGAACTTTAAAGTCTGTACTGAAGACTGTACATGCTCTGTGTATACATATATGTTCAGCTTCTTTAAGTTTCAAAGATTAATTAATAGCAACATTTTTCCATAGTTAATTTCTTTCTTTCTGTTTACCTGACAGGTACTGGTCTTCAGTCTATGGAGAAAGTAGGCAAGATGTGGGGTAACCTCAGGAGTCGATGCCAAGCCCTCTTCCATACTGATAGCTCAGAGTCCAATCTGTTTAGCCAGGATGTTGATTGTGTCCACTCTGTGGTGGAACTGGAAAGAGGAGCATGTGCAAGTGAACCCCATGAAACTAGGTCTTCCACCCCATCACGGAACTTGTCACCACTCGCCCTAGTAACTGGAGGACGCAGAGGCCATAACTGTGTGGCAGATATTCCCCAGATAGTTGAAATCTCCATCGACAAAGATAGCGATGATGCACGGAGAGGCCCTCTTGTGCGTAGGGACTCCTACTCTCGTCATGCTCCCTGGGGAGGTAAAAAGAAGCATTCGTGCTCAACTAAAACACAGAGTTCACTTGAGGCTGACAGGCGAACAGGACGCTCAAGAGGAAGTATGGCCAGGAGGGAGCGTCGCTATGGGATTAGTTCCATCCAAGAGATTAATGATTCTGTGGGAGCTGGCAGCAGTGGGCGCAGTCTTAGTGCTCGCTCTCTGCGGCAGCGACTTAGAGACACTGTTGGTTTGTGTCTTCCTCTGCCTACACACCGCTGCTCTCAATCAGCCAAATGTCGGGTGTCTTCCAAACGTAAGATCCACCTGACTGAACTGATGCTAGAAACTTGCCCTTTTCCCCCTGGTTCTGATTTAGCAAATAAGTGGCACCTAATTAAGCAGCATACAGCACCAGTCAGCCCTCATTCCTCAACTGCTCTTTTGGATGCATTTGATTCAGCACATCCCTCCCCAGAGGATGAGGAGGAGAGGCTCCGTGAACGTCGCAGGCTTAGCATAGAAGAAGGAGTAGACCCTCCTCCAAATGCGCAAATCCATACACTGGAGGGAACTTCACAGAGCTCTTCCCTCTATAAACTAGGACCAAAGATGGCTCCTGGTGCTGGGGAAGGACTTGGGGAAGGCAGGAATATAAGAACAGTCTCCTCTATTTCTAGTGGCCTTTCAGGAATAGCTGCACAGGTTGCGGTAAGTATGACATTGCCAGCCCACCCTGTTGACTGTGATTCCGAGGAGGACTCAACAACCCTCTGCTTACAAACAAGGAGACCCAAACAAAGGCATGCCTCTGGGGATGCTCATTCCTCCAGACAGCCAGGGCCTTGGAAGGTCCACACACAGATTGACTACATCCATTGTTTGGTGCCTGACCTACAGGCCATAACTGCACTTCCCTGTTATTGGGGGGTGATGGACCGGTATCAAGCAGAAGCACTGCTGGACGGACGGCCAGAAGGCACCTTCCTGCTACGTGACTCTGCACAGGAGGACTACTTATTCTCTGTTAGTTTTCGACGCTATAATCGTTCACTGCATGCACGCATTGAACAATGGAATCACAATTTTAGCTTTGATGCGCATGACCCCTGCGTCTTCCACTCTTCCACAGTCACAGGCTTGCTGGAGCACTATAAAGACCCTAGTGCGTGCATGTTCTTTGAGCCTTTACTCACCGCTCCATTACACCGAACCTTTCCTTTCAGCCTTCAGCACCTGGCGCGGGCAGCCATCTGCAGAAACACCACCTATGATGGCATTGGTGCTCTGCCACTGCCCCCAGCCATGCAGGACTTTCTCAAAGAGTATCACTACAAACAGAAAGTACGGGTGCGCTGGCTGGAGCGAGAGCCACCACTCAAGGTCAAATGAGGTCTAGCTCTGCAACTGTGAGAGGCAGAAGTGTATTGTAGGCAAGAGCCTTGTTGCCAGAGATGTGTGCGACCTGTATTATCCATCATACAGCTGGCTGAAGACATGCAGCAATGAAGGATTTTATGAACTTCTGCCAATTTTTTTTTAAAAGTAATACTACACATGGAATCCATAAGTATGATTCAAAGCAGTACATGTTTTCAGGGTAGCTTATGTGCTGAAATGATGAGCATGCTAGGAATGAGATGGTCTCTTCCTTATTGTTCTTTATTCCTTAAATTCAGTAATTTGCATTAGCCTGCCCGCATGCTCTTTGCTTTTTCTCTTCTATGGTATTACACTGTTTTAATTAATTAATTAGCCTATTTTGTCAGCAAATCTTCAATAGCTTCATCCATTGTTAAAATATATTCAATTAGTTTTCGGAACTCTTTATATCTGAATAACTGCTACTCTGTACAACCTAATGTTAAATATCTAGATGCATTATATTATTGAATATTTGCTAAGTCCTGGCTAATTTGTCAGCAGTACCTTAAAGATACTTTACAGTGGCCTCCCGGGAGTGTCAGTTTCTCTGAGGCAACACTTGTTAAGTACTGTGTACATGGAGACGGTCACAGTTAGAGACGCTCCTAGGCATGTTTTATTTTTAAAATGGTGGCAGACAGAAATGAAAGGCATGAGTTAATTGCAGAAGGAGGAGGGAGCTGCTATATGCAAAAAGTTACCATTTCCTTTCACCCAGCAACCACAGAGAATGGGCACACAGGCAAAGTTCACCATCAGAGTATTCATTAAAACTAGGCTCTCATAAAGTGTCATATCCCAGCATTATCCTACTTTTAAACAATATATTTTACTAATGTCTGTTTTTTTTATCAGTGACAGTCAAAAATAACATGTGCACTTTAATTGTTGTCTGTGTGGCGCACAAAGACGTGTAGACTCAAGTACATACGTATAAGCAGCTTATACTGTGTGTCTGTTTCTTTTTACGGACCTTATGCATTGGATGTCAGTTTTAATCCCATATTGTCAGCAATGTGTATTGTCAGCATGAGTCATCCGAGGCAGATGTTATTGACATGTATCTCTTATCTAGCCTGTGCATATGGTATGTACTCGAGTCTTTACTAAAGCCAACATGGCTAAATATGCAACCACCAAAAGTGGATAGAGTTAGTCATCTAGAACTTATACAAATCCCCTAATAGTTTCACTTTAGATAGAGTTGGAAAATAGACCATCATTAGGTGCCATCATTGTGTATGTATTTAATGGTTATTGGATTGATATCCATTTTTGTTATCAAGTGTGGTTGGTTCCACTTTAT